>CAUYON010078723.1:0-18536 GCA_963573935.1 Arctocebus calabarensis
GATTAATAAACTGTGGTACCTGTATACCATGGAATACTATGCAGCCTTAAAGATATATGGATACTTTACCTCTTTCATGTTTACATGGATAGAGCTGGAACATATTCTTCTTAGCGAAGTATCTCAAGAATGGAACAAAAAGTATCCAATGTACTCAGCCCTACTATGAAGCTAATCTATAGCTTTCATATGAAGGCTAAAACCCAGTTATAGCACAAGAAACTGGCAAGGGGAAAGGGGCAAGGGAGGGGTGGGGAGAGGGGAGGATGGGTGGATGGAGGGTTATTGGTGGGATCACACTTACGGTGCATCTTAGAAGAGTACAAGTGAAAATTATTAAATGTAGAATATAAATGTCTTCATATAGTGATTAAAAGGCCATGAAGACTATGTTAAATAGTTCAATGAAAATATTTCAGATTGTATATGAAGTCAGTACAGTACCCCATGATTGCACCAATGTACACAATTATGATTTAATAAAAATAAAAAAAATTTTGATTTATATATTTTTTCTTATTTTTGCTTTTTTCATTTTTTTGTTTATTTTTTATTAAGTCATATTACACAGATCATGAATACATCTATGCCTTTGTGGGATTCAATGTGTTGATTATCTGTACAAATTGGAGTGCTTACATCCTTCTAATTAACATAGCTTTCACCTCATATACTTAATCACAGTGTTAAGACATTTGTGTTCAATACTTGATGGATTTGACTTGTACCCTTGCAATATGTTCCATAGGTGTGGTCCCACCATTAATCCTCCCTTTATCGAACCACCCCCCCCCTCACCCACTCTCCTACCCTTCCCTCCTTCATTCTGGGCTATAGTTGTGATTCATCTCTCATATGAAAGTGTGAGTGATTTATAAATTGGTTTCATAGTAGTACTGAGTACACTGGATTTTTTTTTTATTCTTGAGATACTTTACTAAGAAGAATATTTTCCAGCTCCATCCAGGTAAACATAAAAGAGGCAAAGTTGCCATATTTTTAATGCTGCATAGTATTCCATATATCCACTATAGTATTCCACTATATCATAATTTATTAATCCATTCATGGGTCGATGGGCACTTGGGCTTCTTCCAAGACTTGGCAATTATGAATTGAGCTGCAATGAACGATATGGATTATTAGATTACTATAGCAGATGTGGATAAGTGAGATTATTGTCAGGGAAATTAGTAAGAGACTTGGAAAATAAATCTCACTGATAAATGATAGGATGAACGTGTGCTGCATGATTCTGTATGATTTTATTTTCCCCCAGAGGAACCTCTATTACCTCTATAACAAGAAGTAGTAAATGGGTATGGGTTTGGGGGGTGGTTTGGTGTGGGCTTTGTTCATAACAAAATAAGTTTCACCTGTAGTAAGATGATGCACCTTGTCTTGAAGACTAACCATGTACTCCAGTAACTGACCCTCTGTCATTTGTGGGGTCCTTTGAGGGATAACAGCTCCTTTGATAAAAGAGCTAGAAGCAGCGTGGTAGAGGAGGAAGGTTTGGACTCAGGGTGACCCCCTTCACAATCCCAGCTCCCCTGTTGGGATCAGTCACAGAACCACTTCCCCCCCTAAATTACTGTTTCTTCATCTGAAAATATAGAGATTATAATATTTACTTTAAACTGAAGTTGTTGTGCTAAAGAAGATAATGTATATAAAAGCATTATTTTATTATAAACACAAAACTGAGAAGCAGGGAAGGTAGGAATAAACTCTGTTAAAAACGTGGAAACAAAACTGCACCAGAATTAAGTTATTTACCCAGGGTTGCGAGCAAAAGATCTAAAAAGACATGTCTCACAAGAAGACACAGGAATGATTAACAGATATAAAAAGTAAAAAACTCAACATCTCTAATTATCACAGAAATGCAAATTTAAACAATGAGAAATTACCTGACACCTGTTAGAAAGACTATTACTGAAAAGATGAATGATAACAGGTCTTGGTGAGGATGTAGAAAAAAGAGAAACTTGCACACTGTTGGTGGGAATATACATTAGTATAGTTATTTTAGAAAACAGTATGGAGATTCTTAAAAAAAGAACTAAAAATAGAACTATCACATGATCCAGCAATTCCATTGCTGGGTAAATATCCAAAGCAATTAAAAAACAGTACATCAAGTATATACTATACATTCCCAAATACATTTAAGTATTATATTATCCAACCTAAGTGGTGTCCATCAACAGTGAATGGATAAATAAAATATGGTGTATAAATACACAATCAAATACTATTCAGCCTTAATAAAGAAGGAAATTCTGTTGTTCATGACAACATGGATGGAACTAGAGGGCATATGCAAAGTGGAAAGCCAGGCACAAAAAGACAAATACTGTATGATCTCATTTATTGGTATTGGAATCTAAAAACATCAAACTTGTAGAAATAGAGAATAGAAAGGTAGTTATGAGGGGTTAGGAGGGAAGAGAGAGGAGTAGGAAGATAGAGGATTTTCCTACCCCTGGAAGGAGTATGGATCAAAGGATACAAAGTCTCAGTTAGACAGGAGGAATAAATTTTAGAGAGCTGTTACACTGCATGGTGACCACATTTAATAATAATAATATATCACATATTTCAAAATTGCCAAAAGAATGTATTTTTTATATTCTCACCACAAAAAAGAAATGGTATCTATGGAAGTGATGGATATGTTAATTAGCTTGATTAAATCTTTCTACAATGCAAAACTAGATCAAAATGCCACATGGTACCACATAAATTACACAAACTATTATTTCTCATTAAAAAAAAATCCACCCAAAAGAAAGCTTTCAAAAAGCAAATAGAAGAGGTCAGGAGTGGTGCCTCCTGCCTATAATCCTAGCACTCTGTGGAGATGAGGAGGTTGGATCGCTTGAGCTCAGGAGTTGGAGACCAGCCTGAGCAAGAGTGAGAATCCGTCTATGCTAAAAATAGAAAAATAAGCCAGGTGTAGTGACAGATGCCTGTAGTCCCAGCTGCTCAGAAGGCTGAGGCCAGAGGATGACTTCAGCACAAGATTTTGAGTTGCTGTGAGCTATGACATCATGGCACTCCACCCATGATGACAGAGTGAGACTCTGTCTCAAAAAACAAAAAAGTAGGAGGCTACTATCCTCATGTATTTTGTCTTCTGATGAGAAAGGCAGTGTTCACAGAACCTCTGAACAAAAATATCCTTGCAGCATCCCTTCTGATAGCGTCAATAGTCAAAAAGAAGACCTGATAACCCACAATAATCCAGGTTCTGCCTGGAATTATTTGCCCATAGTTCTAGCTGCAGGAACAGAGGTGGTTTAATCTCAAAATGGGAAGGACTGATGGCCATTCTTTTTCTAGGGCCAGAGATTGTTCATGCACCCCACACACACACCAGCCCTGTCATGTGACTCATATCCCATCCTGTAGAACTTGTGTTTCTGAGCAAAACTCAGGGTTTGTGTTTCATCGCAGCAAGGTGCTGCAGAGAGCACCTGTAAAGGACCGTGGATGTTGGAATGAGAACACACATGGATGCCTCACTCCCTCCCTCCGCTTTCTCCTCTCCCTCTCCCATTCCCCTAATTTGCCTTCACCTTGCTCCTCTCTATTCCTGTCTTTACAATTGTGTCTTACAATGACCTTGTGCACTTATGAGAATTCATAAGGTTGGTTCATTAGCACCCAGATAATTGAACCTGTACTCTTAGCACGAAGTAAGAGTCTAAACTCCAGGATGATGCAGTGTGGGGCATTTCCTGGCATTTCCATGTAAAGTCTAAGACATTCATGTATAGGTGAAGCAAAGGGTAAAAAAGGTGGGGAAAAATATTTAATGAAAACAAATGTGCCGATTTTATAGCTTGCTCTTAAGACTCCAATCTAAAAAAAGAAACTCTATTCAAGTGGAATTAAAATCCATTGGAGAAGGGCTGCAAGTGGACTAAGTATCCGTCACTGGTGCCTTTTAGTTACCCCATCAGCATGTTATAAGGATTGATGAGGGCATAGCTAGTAGCTCTTTGAACTACTTAGTGATAGTTGGTTGCTAATAAGATGACCCAATTACTAGCCTTACTTTGAATATTGCAACTATATAGGAAAGCTAAATCCTTACAATATTCCTTAAGGAAGCATAACCTTCATAAAATGCTACTATAACTACAGTCGGGGCCAGATGGGTGGTAGACAATCATGAGGTAAAATATAAATAGCCATACCTGTACTTTGCTATCCTCTTCATCTTTCCTTTCTTTTTAGTCTCTCAGCCCTTTTTCTGATGTTTCTTCCTCTTTCTCATAATTTCCGTCATTCTCCTCTGTCTCTCCAGGTCTCTCTTGCTCTGGCTATCCTTTGTTCTCTCTCTTTCATACACATGTACACCCTGTCCTACGGAGCAATGGAGTTACTCTCAGGAGGTAGGTATAACCTTTTTTTTTTTTAAGAGACAGAGTCTCACTATGTCTCCCTGTGTAGAGTGCTGTGCTGTCACAGCTCACAGCAACTTTCAGTTCTTGGGCTTAGGTGATTCTCTTGCCTCAGCCTCCCAAGTAGCTAGGACCATAGGTGTCTGCCACAATGCCTGGCTATTTTTTTGTTGCAATTTGGCCAGGTCTGGGTTTGAACCTAACACACTTGGTGTATGGGGCCGGTGCGCTACTCACTGAGCCATAGGTGCCGCCCAGTATGATCATTTTTTGTGCGTTTTCATAAGTATATCTTTAGCCTCCAGGAAGCCGGGGCTGGGCACTCCAAAGCACTGCTCCATCTCTGGGTAAAGCCTTGCCTGGCCATTTGGATCAACCTTTGCTGCACTGTTAGAAGTCTTGCCGCGACTTCTTCAGTTTCCCTTCCTACTTCCTTTCTATTTCTGTTTGAGCCTTGATAACATCTCATCTGGTTCACTGGATTTCTGATGCAGAAATCCTCTGCTGTGTCCAGTACTTTGAGATGCCCCTTGGGAGTTTAAGATTCCATCTGTCTCTAAAGAGCTTACCGAGTCGGGGTGAGAAGAATTCCACGAACAATGAACACAGCCATTGAGCACATGTCGGAGTGCTACACTGCTAAAATTCCCAGAAATGCATGACACAGGCCAGCAGAAATGGCTCTGGGTCATAGGAGGGAGAAGACAGGCCAGCATTGAAGGGTAAAGTCTTAGAACAAGAAAGAAAGGTCTTTAGATGGCATGTGAGGAAATGGGAGTATTGTAAGAGGGTTAAGAAATGTATCTCCTCCCAGCTGAGAGGAGGGTATTCTTGAGAACTTTTGGTTCTGCTGCTGTATACAAGATTCCAAAGAAAAAGAAATCCTCTACAGAATCCAGTTTTCCAGCTACACTTGGGGCTCAGGTGCCACTCTCTCCAGTTTGCAGCGGTGGGGGTGCCCATCCTAGCAGGCCTCCCGCATGTGCTTCCTGTACGGAAATCAGTCTGCAGATATCGCTGGGCTAGTGTCCAAGATGGACAGGAACCTTTGGTATTCTGAAGCAATTAATTTCACAAAAAGAAACAAAAACAATGTTTCTGTGACTAACATGATGGAAATGAAGTAGCAGAGACAGCCTGAGTGGCATTTTCCATCAAACAACATTTTTATTTGTGCAACATATTTCTAAGTGATAGAAAATGACACACTGTCTCCATTACTTCATTTCCATCATTTCAGTCTTTTCTAACTTTCATATTTGTGAAACAAATTGCTTTAAACATGTCAAAGACACTTGAGTGGAGTGTTAGCCAAATTTTAAAAATAAAGATGATTCATAAAGACAGCGCTTGTGTTTATAGCCATCAAGATGAGAAAAAAAATCCCAGTCCTGATTATTTAAGGCCCAAGCATAAGGTAATCATCTCGAGAAGTTAGAAACAAATCTCTTTCTGTTCTCTGCCTCATTTCTCCTGGATTTATTTGGCTTAGTAAACCTGGCCTTGTCGGTACTCAATCACCGGCGTTTCAGTGATTTGCCAAGTAACCACTCGCATCATGATTTCTCCAGCCCTAAATTTGTTCACATTGGTGAGCAACAAGTGGAACACCTCACGAGTGTTCTGTTTCTCACCAGCTAATCCAGGATTCTATTGTAGCTAATGCATCTAGTGGAGACAGGCTACCTTGTGCCCCTGGTTAGAGATCGGATGTTGCATGCAGGAGCATCTCCCTTCAACACGTACTTTTGAAGAATGGATACTGATGCTCCCAAGTTCAAAAATGTTCCTTTTAAGAAACTGAAAGGCCTGCCTTTATATGGGTTGCCATATTTATATGGGTTACTTAAATCTGCTATCATCACAATATCTGATGTTCAAATAGTCCCAGATTTTCGCAGTTGGAAACTATTCCAAATGACTTCAGTATTCTTACTTCCTTTCTTTCTGGCATAACAAGATGATTCAGGCTTACTTTGAATTTTTCCGGCCGTAGCCCTGGAAGCAATCATTTATCCAAAAAGAACCATTTTTTTCCCAAGGATCTCTGCTTCTTTTTAATCAAAAGTGATATTTAGAAACCACAATCCAAGTCCTAAATGTGCTCATTACTAGCTTACCCCTTTGAGTATTTCCCAGTTCAACCAAGGTTCATCTTACTTACTCATCATCTTAGTTTTACCTCCTTGTCATGCTATGGTGACCCCCAACTCATAACTCCTTCCTCCACACGTTTTTTTAATCTTTGAGGTGTCTCCTAATTCACCTTCAGAAACTTGAATAAAGTTGGAATAAAACCAGTAGTCTCATCAGTTAGCATTTATTGAGTTTTCACAATTTGCCAACAGGGTACTTTGTATTAGTTCTCTACCGCTGCTGTTAACAAATTATGATAACCTTAGCAACTAAAAACAACAAAATTTGTTTTTTCGGTATAAGGTTTAAAGACATACAAAAGTGTAATACATATGTTAACTGAGCTCCTCACATCCAGTGTCTTCCCTTAAGGAGGAGTCAATGGAATTTAGATTCTGAATACTGGCTGGTCCTGAATTGATTCTGAATATACTTGGCCCAACACTGAACCTATGATCTGGAAAGGTATTGGAAGAAGCCAGGGTCCTTAGACTATGAAGTAAAGAACAGAAACCATTCATCCTCTCCAAAGTTTATGCAATTAATGGAATTCTATTCTGGCAGTTTATTCATTTAAGATATGAATGCATTGTTTCTGATAAAATGTTAATATGGAGGTAAAAGGGGCCAGGCTTCAATACAATTCTTTTTATGACGCTTTTAACTATAAGCAATGATCACCTAATGAAGTGACAATAAATGATATAGTAAGCAAATGAGTATCCACATGTAAACATACACATGAATAGATAAAATGGGAATGTGCATGTGCTTCCTTCTGCCCATACTTCACCTTACATATATGTTATTATGTTGATAATCAAGTTGCTCTTGACTTCCCCAGCAGCTTCTGCTCTTGGTCTGTTATTCTCATGTGACATTAGTATTCTGACTTGGATTACAGTCTGAACTTGGATATCTGATTATAAACTTATTGAGCACAGGAAATATATGTATCTCCACACTCACCACCCCGTCTCCTCCAGATGAAGTGGTATTGCTTTGCTCATAATAAGAACTAGTAAATACCTGTTTAAAGAAATGTTTATTGAAGATGTATTCTGAATAACCACTTGTAAATTAATATTAAATTGACTGCACCTTATTCCTTAGAATGTTCGTGTTGATTTTTGTTTTTTCAGTAATTGGTTTTATGTCTGGTAATGCAACCTCCTTTAACACTTGCTGTTATATATTGCATTAATATATATTACATTCCAAAGATAAGTACTCTGTCAGATTTACCAATGGTTTGTTCTTATCTTCATTATTGTTGCCATTCAATTATTAACAGCAATTGACAGTTTCAGAAAAAATATCATTAGTTGGTCTCTTTTGCTTAGAAGACATTCAACTAAATTTTTTGTTTTTTCCTTATGAACTAATGGCACTTTGTTTAAGTCAGTTGCCAGGATTTTAACTGAGTGAGTCTTTCTTATAAAATGTAGAAGCCTCATTTTGCTCATGTAATAGATGGAACACAAATAAAAGGGGGCTTTGCTCCACAGACTTTCTATTTGCTAGGGAAATTCAGTTTTTGTAAGAAATAATTCCTTATGGCATGCTTTCTGAGCTGATTAAGAATGGGAAAGAGGTAGGTCGCAGAGCTGCTAGCTACAGCACCTCTGGCCAGAGACCTACAGGTTTAGTCCAAAGTATGTTTCACAAACTCCCTCTCCACTCCTTGGGCTCCCAGAACCTAGCCTCGGGGTGGCAGAAACCCAGGAAATATGAAAACATGCTTTGTTCGTTGAAAGAATTATGTAATTCCTGTGGTCAGACGGAACAAAAATTGAATGCACAGTTTGGTTTATAACTGAAATCCAGCAAATTACAATAAATTAGACATTGAGACACCAACATCCTTTTGCTGTCCCCCTAGCTCTACATCTTAGAAGAGTTTAATCTCCATCAGTTGAGAGAACAGCAGAGTCTACTTTAAACTTAAGTCAGGGAAGGACTGGAGATTGCCCAACAAACAATGGTGATGGAGATGAACTTTGTACTTCCAATAGCAACATTTTTTAAACCATCTGTTCTAAACGAGTTTCCCCATTTCCAATGTCCAGTTTTCTCCCTCTTGCGAAAAAGAGTTTTCAGTAAATATAGAGTAATATGGTTTTTATATTATTCTACAACAAATTTGAGCAACCACATTGCTTTACCAGGAATATAAGCATGTTCTTATTATCTCTAATGTCTCTTCTTTTGGCAAGATTTCATTACCAGCGAACAAAAGGGGAATATTATGAGAGGTCAAGAGATGTTCCTAGTAATCTTGATTGCTTTTCCGCAGTCTTCAAAGTGATTTTTAAAAAGAATTTAAGGCAAGCCAGCCTGTTTGGGGGAGACTTCTTTTCTCACTCAGAATAAAATCCAAAGTCCAGACAATGGCCCATGAGCCTCTGCTTGATCTCCTGGCTCTCTCTAATCTCATCTCCCACAGTTCACCTGCTTGGGTGCCCCATCTCCCGCAGCACCCCCTGCTTGGGCACATCAGTCTTCTTGAGTGCTTGAGCATGTCAAGTACCACCCTCTGGGGCCTTGGCACGTACAGCACTCTTCCCCTGATATTTCTGCTTCTTACTTTTTCACTTTTTTCAATTCTCAGCTCAACTATTCTGCTCTGGTTGCTCCCTCCAAAGTAACACCCCCAGGCCCACTTCTCTCTGTCCCCTTAGGCAACTCTAATCATTTTTAAACCACTGTGTCCATGTGACATAGCATTTATTTATTTGTTTATTGTCTGTTTATTCCCACTAGATCTCTATGTACCTTATGTGTATGATACCATGGTATTACTAGTACTTACAACAGTGCCTGGGACTTAAAATGATGTTCTATAAACAACTTAAATGTAGTGTCTGACTAAATCCCTGGAATCATGCTACCTCAGCAGCCACCTTCTTCACTGCTCATGTGGTTTTTCTCAGAAACAAAGATGAAATAGATTCAGTGGTTGCTGGCCGTCAGACACCATATGGTAATAAGAATAATAATAATTGATTACATTCATGCAATTCCCTTCATGTACATTATTGTTTGAGTCGATAATGACTATTTTATAGATGGAAAATAGACTAGGAGAGTTCACTAGCCTCCTCAATCACAGCTTTAGACCAAACAGACCCTGATTCAAATTGTTTTTCTGCAGCCTTCAAGCTGTGTAATCAATAGCTAGTTAACTAAGTTCTCTGAGCTTCAGTTTTCCATATGTAAAATGGGCATAACTATTAAAGCCAAGGTGGAGCATTAATGCACTGTCTTCCACGGTACAGGGTCAGGATTTCTATTCCAGAGCATGGGATAGAAACTGTAGTAAGATTTACAAGCAGTGGGAGTTTAACGGAGGGATTGGTTACTCAGATGAGGGTATGACTAAGAAGCCAAACAAATGACATGGTGAGACCACCCAGGAATTAGTGAGGAGAAAAAAACTGCCACCACCCTGGAGATGGAGGCATGTACTAGAGCAGGTCCCGCCCAAGCCCCAGAGCCCAGACGCTGTCCCCAGGAGCTGGAGCAAGGGCAGAGGGCAACCAGTGGGACCAGAAGCCATAGAAGGGACTCATACTCTCACCCCAAGAAACAGAGAGAAGGTGACATATGCTGACGTCTACCCTCCTCCTCCCCTGAGTCCAGTCCACTCACTGACCCAACCCGCCTGGAAGCTGGAGGGCAGAGGAGCCTGGGAACATGGCTTCCTGCAGGGCCTGGCAGAAGGTTGCGGGAGGCAGGTAGTGAGTCTGCAAGCAGCCAGTGGTCCGCAGACACAGGAGCTGAGCATAACAGTAGTAGTTATTCCCAAGTGGACAATCGGGAACACAAATCCAAATAGGCTGACTCCTCTTCCTCCCATTTCTTGGGAATTGAATCAACAATATGAACAAATCAACAATATTACATTGTGCTCTGTAACCAGCTTTGTCTAAATCATAGAACATTCTTTGTTGGTTATTTTTTCTTAAAGACTAAAAATACTCTGTCTTCTCTCAAATGAGGCAACACACATGTGGCTAAGGGAATTTTCAAAAAACTAGCTCCATTGAGTAAATTTACAATAGCGTTTAAAACTGTACCAGCTTCTAATTTTTGGCGCAGACTTTTTACAAAGCTGCACCTTAGTCAGCTTAGTCACAAATCTTCGGGTTAGAGGTTTGGGGCTGAAAGTCATTTCTAACGGTGCCTGGCAACTCATAGACACTGAAAGTCTTTTTGATGGAGAATGAACAAACCTGAAGTCACCTTTAACTCTGCCCTCCACTCAATACCAGGCTCTCCCATGCCTATTGCCTCTACTCCCTGTTTCTGCCCTGAACCTCTCCACTCACTTCCTTACAGGGCCAGTCAAGGGCGAGGTCATGCCTCACTTGAGCCCCTCAGTAGCCCTCTGACTGGTTTCTCTGTCTCCTCTCTTTTCCCTTCCAAACTATTTTCCGTCCTGCAGAAAGAGTGACTTTCTGAAACACAGTCTCATCAGGCCACTTAAAGCTTCTCTAAGGCTCCTGCCCCACCTCCACCCCTTCTCAGGGACACACCCTAAACGCTGCACAGTCACAGGCCCCTTTGCTTCCTACCTTGCCTGGCATCTTGAGTTCTTTGTCACTTCTCTTATGCTCCATGCTTTCCTTATTTCCTCTACTGGATGGATGTTCCTTCTTGCTGGAAGACCCTTATCACCTTGCCTACTTTTAAGATTATATTCCAGAGCCACTTTCTCTGAGGAGTCTTATCTGATTTCCATAGACACTGTTAGCCACTTCTGTGGCTTTCCATGCTGTGTTCCTCATGGAGCCCCAGCAAAAGCCTGGCATGCTATAGGAATATTTAAAATGCATGCATATTTTCTTAAAGGAGCTCTACAGTATTGTTTCACCGAAAGAAGGCATTCTTGGGAAGAAATGCTTCCATCTCAGTGCTATTATTGTTTCTTTTGAATTTTATTTCATGTCCTTTACCCTGTATGCCATTGGCATCATCCTGGGCCCAGGTTTCCTCATGTTCAGGTTGTTGTCATGGTCAGTCATCTGAGCTGCCTACTTCTTAATGCCAGGAACTGGATGATTAGCAATAAGCAGTAGCCCTATTGTTCTTCTGAATCATAGAATCTGGCACAATGCTGGTTTCATGTATATTTCACAAAATTATACCTCACTCCAAAAAATGTTTTAAGTGATTTAGGAATCACTTGAAGAAAAGCAAACTAAAGTCAAGGTAGACAAGACACCTTAAAGAGTACTTAGCTACAATTTGCCAAATATATGTTGAGCACCTTGTGTTTCCAAGCATCATGTACAAAGTTAAAGATGTGCAAAGGTAAAGAAAACTCTGTCTTCTAAAGTTTCCCCATACTCCTCCCCCAGGTTGCTTGAGCCAAAATAAACATAGCCAAGCAGCTTTCTTCCTTTAGGAAACATCTAGAAATATATATAAATATATGTAATCTTCCAATGGTAAGGTGGAAATGGAAAGGGCAGGTTTCTACAGTCTTTGCTATAGAGATGATTTGATTTTGAACATTTGTGTTTTGTTTTCCTATTTCATCCATAATTTATGTTTCTTTTTGAGTGTATCTTTTTTGGTGGCAATGTTTTGTTTTGTGGTTGGTAACCAGATATTTCTAAAAGTTATTCCCAGACTTATTCCAGCTTGGTTCTTCACACACTCCCCATTCCCTCCTAAGACTGTTTGTTAGAATGAAGTTTGCTTCCCTTTACAAGGCGACTGTGTGCACACTCCAGGTCTGCTGTATGCATCATGCTGTCATTGTAATACTTCCAGGGCCTGTTTGGAAATAGATTGATTATTTTAAACATGAAAGGTATGTCTTGGGAAAAACAAACGAATCAGATAGAAAAATGAATTAACGTCATGAAATTTACCTTCCCAGCTGGAGACGTGATATATTCCTGTGCTCCTTAGAGACCACCTTCTTATAAGAATGCACTGTTAGAGGAGGTCTGCAGGTAGGTGGAGGCAGAGCTCAGCTTAAAATATGCTTATAATATGAATGGAAAATACCCTCTGAAGGAAAAAGTTCAGAATTGAATTTTTTTTTTTTTCTCCAGGGTGCCTGGAACAGAAAAACAGCTTGCCACAGGCACCTCATTCCAGAGCTCCCAACATCTCCATGATGTTCTTCATGGGATTTGACATTTGCAGAAAGCTCAATTCAGTCCCATTGACATTTATTGGGCACCTACTTGGTGCAAAGCACTGTGACATTTAGTGGGAACTATAAAGACATTTAAGACAAATGTCTTTAGTTCTGTTTAATAAGAGAAATAGATATTTAAATGAATAAGGAGAAAGCATTTTGTTTTGGCTTTCCTGGCAATTAATTAAGACTCAAATGGTGAGAAGTTTTATTATTACTAAGTATAGCATACAAGGGGAACAGAATGTAGCCACTTGACTTACAGATGAAGTACCCACCAGCTGAGAGCAAGGGGATGTCCTAAGATGTACTAACCTCTGCCCTTTGGAGCACCAGAGGGACCAGTGAGTGACAGATATCTCTTCTCAGTCTCTCATCCCTACCTCTCCCTGTTGCTGAGTATGTTCTTCCAGGTTCTAGATGAGTGAAGTAGAGTCAGCACAGTTCTATTAGCAGCAATATTCAGCCCTAATGCCCCTACTGACTGTGTGCTAGAGTTCCTGACAACTTAATCACCACCTAGAACATTGTGTTTTTCATGTGAAAATATTTCAAAACCAACTGACCAAAAATATATTTTTAAAAGGTGACAAATTCCTCCCCTGGGCACTATCAATGCAGGGCTTTGCACACAGTGAAGTCTCAGGTCTGTGAAACAAATGGTCAAGAGTAAATTTTCCCCTAGTTCATGTAGGGCTGAGTCTGAGCTGCAGGTAGATTTCTTTTGCAAATCTTGTAAAGAATCTGCCTAGGAAGAAGCCATGCACAAAGCCAAGGTTAGGAAAGAGTAACATCTTCATGGGATTAAATATTTTCATCCTCTTCCTGCTGGCTCCAGGCTGGGGGCACTAAAACGATGCCTTATTCCACATTCACACATGTGCATAGAAGGAGAGCAAGACCTTCACTAATGGGGCAGTGAGGCATTCAAATGTGGCTGCATGTTCCAAGTGGATTTTACCTTGCAAACAGTAGCTTTGTGGCCTCAAAATTTGTTTACAAATTAAAGCAAGCACTTAAACTTAGAGCACACGACAATTTCTAGATGAGTTGTGAAGATGGCACCAATTTTACCTAAGTGTGAAAGAACACAATGACAATTGTAATATTTCTTCATGTTTCATGGACTGCATTATTATTTTTTTTTATTGAATCATAGCTGTGTACATTAGTTAAATCATGGGGTACAGTGTGTGGGCTTCGCATACAATCTGAGATATTTTTATCAACCTGATTGACATAACATTCATGAGATTTTGTCATTTACTATGTGAAAACATTTTTGATCCGTATTTAGAAGTTTTCTCCTGACTCTTCAAATATGTACCACACGTGTGATCTCACCCTTTGTCCTATCTCCCCCCACTCTCTCCCTTTCCTTCCCTCCCTCTCCCCTTTCCCCATTTTCCTGTGCAATAGATGGGTTGTAGCCTTCACCTGAAAGATAAAGAATTTGCCTCATATTAGGGCTGTATACATTGGATACTTTTTCTTCCATTCTAGAGATACTTTGCTAAGGAGAATATGTTCCAGCTCCATCCATGTAAATAAGAAAAAGGAAAAGTCACCATCTTTCTTTAAGGCTGCATAATATTCCATAGTATACATGTACCACAGTTTATTAATCCATTCGTGGATCGATGGGCTCTTGGGCTTCTTCCATGACTCAGCAATTATGAATTGGGCTGCAATAAACAATCTGGTACAGATATCTTTGTCACAATTAATAGGTTTCCTTTGAAGTGGATAGGGTGGCTTTGCTTCAACTTTAATTCTGTGCCTTATAGATGGTGAGGCTAGAAGCATGACATCTTAAAATCATTTGCTCTCACAGTAGACAGTTTTGCATACATTTCTAGTTACAAACAACAGAAAAAGAAGTGATACTTTTCTATTCTCACAATCTATCCTCTTGGAGCTGCTTTGGCAATCTTGCAAGAGACTAACATCTTAATTGAAAATATTAACTTTTTGAGAGAAAACCCATCCTGCTTGAAAGTCTATTCTTTTTTCATGAGTATATATGCCAATTTAATTATAGGATAGGTATTTAAACCAACTGGACCTTAAGATCCCTTCTAATTCAGAGATCCTATAAGTCTACTAACTTTTGCATCAAATTATGTTAGCAAAAGGGGATGATATAATACTGTGTGAAGACAGTGCTAAAAAGAGCAGATCTTGAGATGAGGTAAGATGGCCGACTGAAGTCAGCTTTCAGCAGAGGCTCCCACCCAGAGGAAGAAATAATGGCCAGAAATAACCCAATAAAGTGAAAATCAGGAGCTGAGCTGAAAGACAGGATCGATAAGTTCACATCACCCCTGCTGCAACAAGCTGGGACTCCAAGGAAACAAACTTCAGGTACAAAACCCATCCCAAACAGGATGGGAATCCTTCTCCTCCCCCAGGAGAGTGGCTTGAGGTGAGTAGAGAACAGAGGACATTTTGTGTCACCAAAGGGGAGAGAAGGACTGAGGGCTGGGACTCCCTCCACAGAGAGATACTTCTGAAAGCCCAAGCAGTCTCTTGCCTGGGCCAAAAGTTTATCTAATATTCTCCCTACCTTCCTGAATGCCTAATCCACCCCTAACCCCTCTCTTGGTGGTCTGGAAGACTGCCCCTTGCAAAATCTGGAGTGTTTGGCAGATTTTTGCCAGGGCAGGGCACCTTATGACCTGTAGGACAGTTGCACTGAAACTATAACTTTAATAGAGGTGGGGAGTCATGAGGGGAGAGAGACTTGCCCTGTGTTGGAAAGAGCATAGCTCAGGTCCTACACTATCAACCACCAGGGACCATGGCCCACCGCCTCCCCAGTATGGCAACCTGTGGTGGGTAGTTGGCTCCCCACAAGTCTCCTGCAACAAGCAGCCATGGCAGTGACTCCCATCCAGCTCCTATGACCCATGTGGCCCACAACAAGAAACTCCTGCCCAGCTCTTGAGACCCACAGCTTGGGGCCAGCAACTCCTGCCCAGTCCTTGAGACCTGTGGCCCATGACCAGTGACTCCCACCTAGCTTCTTTACCCACAGCCCACAGCCAATGACTCCTATCCAGCCCACAGCTGGTGACTCCCTCCCCAGATTCTGTGACCCATGGCCCACAGCCATGACTCCCACTTGGCTCCTGCAACTCGTGCAGCTCACAGCTGGAGACTCCACCCTCTGACTCCCTGCTGGCTCCTGAGACCTGCAGCCTGTGGCCAGTGACTCCCACCCAGTCCCTGAAATCTATGAGGCCCCCAATGGTGTGAATCCACCCCTCTGGCTTGCCACTCAGTTCCTATGACCTGAGGCCAGGGGTCAACAGCTCCACCCTCTGGTTTCCCTCCTGGTTCCTGCAGCATGAGACTGGGGGTCAGTAGCTCCAATCTCTGTTTCCCCACCTGGCTCCTGTGACTCTTCCATCCAGTGGCAATGCCCTCTTGCTCTGTGCCAGCTCCTCTGCAAACTGCACACAGAGGTACCACAGACCAGTGGCACCACCCCTGACAGTGGCAGCGCCACCCTGACATCTGCGGTAGCAGGTTCATGGTCCCTCCCACTGAGATCAAATTGAGCTGCCAGTGGACCACTGCTGCCCAGATGCTGAAGACCTTTTGAACTCTCCTACCTGATTGGAGTTTGTGTCAATGGGGACAACTGGTTTAGAACCCTTGACCTGGGCTGGTCACCTGGGGACCCACCAAGGTTGTACCCTAGTTGTGTTTTTCTGGGAGCATGGGATTCTCCCCTTCCAGTTATCGTCTATGGGGGGCAGGGTGTCTTAGTTGCTTATATATCTCCACAGATGAGATTTCAGCCCAAAGCCACTGATTCACTAGGATTAGACACAGACTAGCTGAATAAAAGTCAGTGCCATCTAGCCCCACCACACCATGCAGGTGCCCAGAGTTTCAGGTAGTAGTTCTGAATGGGACCTTTATAAAGTTCTAAGGGAAAAGCCACAATCACCAGTCCCTGTTCTTTGGTAAAGTGCTGATTAACTACAAATCCAGAAGCCCTCAATTCAGTTTCACCTTGCCAGCTTCTCTAGACAAATGGTGAAAAATAATCATGAGGCAGATCAGCAGAAAAACTCTGCCATGAATAATCATGAAATAATCATGAATCATGAAAAACATGAATAATCAGAAAAGATAACCTCCCTCAAGAAATGACAAAGGAGACACAACAGAAGATCCCATTCATAAACAAACATCTGAGATGTCAGAAATCTAATTCAGAATTTGGATTGCAATTAAGATTAACAGAATGGAGGTAAAGTTGGAATTAGAAATTCAAGGAACAATTCAAAAGTTCTCTCAAGAAGCCAATGAATTCAAAGACAAAATCACCAAAGATTTTGACACATTGAGGCAAGAAAATGCAGCACTCAGAGATCTGAGAAATACAGTAGAATCTCTCAGTAGCAGAATGGAGCAGGCAGAAGAAAGGATCTCTGACATTGAAGACAAACCCTTTGAATGCTCCCAAATGCCAAAAGAGGAACAGAAGAAGAGAGCAAAAATGGATCATTCCGTGAGAGAATTGTTGGACCATTCCAAAAGAGCAAACATTCACCTCATAGAAATCCGTGTAGGAGAAGAGGATGATCCAAAAGGCACAGATACTCTACTCCAAGAGATAATTGAAGAAAACTTCCCAAGCATGACAAGAGATACTGAAATTCAGATAGCAGACACTTTCGGAATGCCACCATGACTCACCCCAAATAAAGTATCTTCTAGGCACATTGTAATTGACTTCACCAAAGTTAATATGAAGGAGAAAATCCTGCAAGCAGCCAGACATAAGAAAATCATAACTACAAGGGGAAGAATATTAGAATGAGTGCAGAACTCTCTTCTGAAACTTTTCAAGCCAGAAGAAGATGGTAATCGATCTTCAGTCTTCTATAACAAAACAACTTTCAGCCCAGGATCCTGTATCCAGCTAAATTGAGCTTCATTTATAATGGAGAAGTTAAATACTTTAATGATATACACAAGTTGAATAAATTTGCCATAACTAAGACAGCTCTTCAGGATATAATCAGACCCATCCTCCATAATGACCAGCACAATGCTCTACCACCAAAGTAAACACACTCTGAAATTCTTGACCAAAACCCAATTTTCACAGTGGTGAAAAGATTCAAAATGTTCACAGGACTTTCAAAAAAACATGACACCCAAAGTACTAACAGGCTTATCAATACTCTCAATAAATGTGAACAGCTGAAACTGTCCTCTGAAGAGGCACAGGTTGGCTGACTGGATACAAAAACTCAGGCCAGGCATCTGCTACATATAAAAATCTCATCTTATGTTAAAGGATAAATATAGACTCGGGGTGAATGGATAGGCATCTGTAATCCAGGCAAACAGAAATCAGAAAACAGCAGGGGTGACAATTTTATTTGCAGATACAATAGGCTTTAAATCAACATAAGTAAGGAAAGAGAAGGATGGTCACTTCATATTTGTTAAGGGAAGCACTCAACATGATGAGATGTTAATTATTAACATTTATGCACCCAACCAGAATGCTACTCAATTTACAAGGGAGACCCTAATAGATATGAGCAATTTAATATCTTCCAGCACCATAATAGTTGGAGATTTTAACACCCCTTTTGCAGTGTTGGATAGATACTCCAATAAAAAAATAAGCAAAGAGGGGGGGAGGAGCCAAGATGGCAGTCTGTAGCCAGCTTTCTGCAGACGCTCCTGTCCAGAAGGAGAGTTAAAGGACAGAAATTTGGTGAGAAAGCCAACGGTTTGGAGCTGAGCCAAGAGACAAGGTCGAGGAACACACATCAACACTGCTGGAGCGACCTGCG
>CAUYON010078724.1:0-20486 GCA_963573935.1 Arctocebus calabarensis
TCGACCCACAAATGGATTAATAAATTGTGGTACCTGTATACCATGGAATACTATGCAGCCTTAAAGAAAGATGGAGACTTTCCCTCTTTCATGTTTACATGGATGGAGCTGGAACATATTCTTCTTAGCAAAGTATCTCAAGAATGGAAGAAACAGTATCCAATGTGCTCAGCCCTACTGTGAATCTAATTTATAGCTTTCATATGAAGCCTATAACCAAATTATAGCATAAAAATATGGGGAAAGTGGTGAGGGAGGTGAGGGGAGGAGGGAGGGTGGGTGGAGGGAGGGTAAATGGTGGGGCCACACCTATGGTGCATCTTAGACGGGTTCAGACAAAACTTACTAGATGCAGAATACAAATGTCTTCATACAATAATTAAGAAAATGACATGATGGCTATGTCAAACAGTTTGATGAAAAGGTTTCAAATTGTATATGAAACCAGCACATTGTACCCTTTGATTACACTCAGTTATGATGTACTCAGCTATGATTCAACAATAAAAAAGGAAGGAAGGGAGGGAGGAAGGGAGGGAGGGAGGGAGGGAAACTATGCTCTTGTGCAACAGAAAGGAAGGAAGGAAGGAAAGAAGGGAGGGAGGGAAACTATGCTCTTGTGCAACAGAACCTCCGTACCTCTGTGCCTCCCTCCCTCCTTCTTTCCCTCCTTCCTTCCTTTCACGTCTGGCGTTTCCTGATTAAAAGGGAAACATCCAAGCAAAGTAAGAAAAAAGGAGAGGGAAAGAGAAGAGAAGAATAAGAACAACAAATACATTGAACACATTTGTGGGAAAAGCTAAATGTGTGATACAGAATTTTGTTATATGTTAGGGAATGTGAGGGCACCAGATTGTCGACTTTACATTTGCTGTGTACAATTTCACATCAGAAAGTCATCTTGGAGAAAGTGCTGGCATTGTATACCAGAAGATGGATGGGCATTTTGGTGTGTTCAGATATCTTTTACACTTTGCATCCTTGGTAATAAAAGCCTATAAATATATACTTTCTTTAATAAGTAATTGCATAATATGTTTCATCAGATTTTCAGTGTTTGATGTTAATACATTTAGTGACTAAATGCTTATTTTTCAGAATGAAGAACGACCATCAAATGGAGAGTACTCACCATCTTAAACCCCTATATTCTTCTTTTTCAAATTTTTGGGACAGAAATGTAAAAGTTTATTGTGAACTCGGATACTCACATAACAAGCTTGCTACTCTTTCCGCTGCAATGCTTTTGCAGTGTTTTGTTTGTTTAATCTTTCCTACCACCTTGCCTCCCTCAGAACTCGCCCTGTGGTCCCCATCCTTCAGGCACTCGTATTCTGCCTTCCAAATTGACTGGCAGGTAATCTTATAAATGAATCCAGTCTAATGGCTGCTGATATGATCCTGGGGCTTGAGGTCAATCCTTCCACCTACTTAAGTTGTTACATTTTTTTTTGAAAGAGGCAGTCTGATAAAGTATGAGAGGGTCAGAACATCAGGATTGGAGTCCTGGTATCTCTACTAATTTTTTATCTTAAATACACCACTTTAGCTTTGAGCCCCAGCATAACGATGCTAAAAAATTATACATACTGCATCTGTTTACTTCCTATAAACCCTCCTAGATGCAAAGTATTGGGGAAGTATCTAGAAGGTTGCACGTATAGAGGTCTATACACATCTGTATACATCTCAATATGTTGTCTTGTAGATATATATATATATCCTACATATACATATATATCTCCTATATATATATGTATATATACACATATATATCCTATATGTACACACATACATATGCCCTATCTCTATACATGCAACCTTATAGATTACCTTCTATATACATGTAATATATATATGTATCCCATCACTATTATAAGGAAGAAAGTGATAGAAAATATTAGAGTTTAAAAAAATCACGTACTGTGAGAATTCAAAGGGAGAGATCACCTCTGAACTTCTGACAAGGGAATGCTGTGTGAATCAGAGAAATGTTCATTGGGACTTCAAACAATTGCAGGATTTAAACTCACAATGGGTATTTTAAGAAATATACCACACAGGTGAGGCCTTGGATGCACAGCAAGATCGAGAATATTCTGCACCCAAAAATAATTGTTGAGGGACTTTGGCAGAATTCTCTCAGTTATATGTAACTTAAGAATATACACAACTATGAGGTTATAGGAGCATTAACCATAGACTCCCGAATCTATGGAAATAACTGCACCTTTCCTTGACCAGTAAGAGTTACATTTTTCCAAATATTTTCAGACACTAATATTTTCAACAATATTCATTCTAACTTTAGAAATAAGCCACTTTGTGCCAATATTACAGCTTGCAGATTAGACCTTTTCATGGAAGAAGGCATTTTTAAGCTAAATAAATAAATATTGTATTTATTAAAGATGTCATATAGGAAGAGAATATGGGAGTGATGCAGTTAATGCTTTAATGTTTAGGTCCGGGTAGGACTTACTCTTGTTTTTTTTTTTTTTGAGGCAGAGCCTCAAGCTGTCACCCTGGATTAAGTGCTGTGGCATCACAGCTCACAGCAACCTCCAATTCCTGGGCTCAAGCGAGTCTCTTGCCTTCACCTCCCAGGTAGCTGGGACTACAGGCGCCCACCACAACGCCCGACCACTTTTTGGTTGCAACTGTCATTGTTGTTTGGCGGGCCTGGGCTGGATTCGAACCCTCCTCTGAGGTGTATGTGGCTGGCGCCTTAGCCTGTTGAGCCACAGGCGCCAAGCCAGGACTTACCTTTGTTAACTCCCACTCTCATCAGAGTTTCACAAAACATTTCCCTATTGTATGTGCTACACTGGCAGGAGTCCTACGGGGTATGTTCATTGATGATATGTTACATTTTTAGTTTATAGTTCTGATTATCACTCTGTTTTTTAAAAACTTTTTTAGACCACAAGTGATACTTGTTATACTGTTCTCTGAAAAAAATTGAAAATCTCTAATAGAATGCCATTTTCAGACTAATCTTCGGGATATTTCTGATATTGACTTCACAGTGTACTATTACTTCACTGAACTAAATTAAAAGCTGTCAAAGTAATGCTGTCATTTTTCCTATGTTCTTTATTCATCTGTCAAATTATTCTTCCATCCTTTTTTTTCTGGAAGTGAAAAAAAAAATCACTTCCCCACTTCTGAATGGAGTTTTATGTAGACCTTTCTTTCCAAGCAGAACTCATTCTAAACACAATTGATGCCTAAAAATATTTATCTGTAAAAACATGTCAGTATATTTTCTTTCATCTCCAACTATACCATCTCACCACATTATTAATAAAATATTTAAGGACCTTGGTTTATTACAAGTATTGAGTTAACACAGTTATCTACTAGGTATATCAATAAGTGTATGTGATCATTAACTATCAGCAATGACTGTAATAAGTTCAGTGATAAGTGAATTATATTTTCCTAAATTGATGACTGAAACTTATTAGAAAACATGCAATTTTATTCTTTTTTTTTTTTTGCAGTTTCTGGCTTGGGCTGGGTTTGAACCCTCCACCTCTGGCATATGGGGCTGGCGCCTTACTCCTTTGAGCCACAGGCACCGCCCAGAAAACATGCAATTTTAATAAACTACATATTTACTTAATAAATAAGTATTGCTGACAAATTTAGATGCACAAATATCAATGAGGTCCATATATGTTCTGTCCTAAATGTTCCTTAGCAAACAAGACCTATAGTTCATTTTTATCCTGTGTCTCCTTTGGAGTTTCTCCTCTTGGAGAAAAACTATGCTTTCCTTGCCCAGCACTCTGCATGACCTTTCTGTGGTTCTGCTGGTAGAGTGACTTGTGACTTCTGCACTCCCTACCGCTGTTTCCTGTGTCTGCTAGCCAAGTCCTCTTACTTCTATGATGATGCCTCCCTATCCACGGCTCTTAAAACATAACCTCCCTCTGTTTCTCAAGATTTGGATCAGGGAGTGGTATTGGGTCAGCCTGTGACAAGGAGTGTTGTCAGAAGGTCAGGGAGGGTCCCCGGCAGCAAAAACACACGCTGGGCTGGGTTGCTTAAGCAAAAGAGTATTGACCTCCCCTCCACACACACAAGGCACTGAAACATCTCCAATGATTGTTGCTCCTCCTCTCTGAACAGTGGCAAAAGCTATTCAGACCCCAGGTGAGATATTTTCAGACACCAGAAATGAGCTGTTTCTTCCTATTTCTTTACTCATATAAATAGACCATGAAGCAAGAACAAGACATGGCAGTCCTCTGTCTGAGCATTGAACATAATCTCTGTCTGTAAAACTTTTTTCCTTTTTTTTTTTAAATTAAATCATAAACACATCAATCATGTATACATTAATGCATTTATGGGGTACAAAGTGCTGATTTCACGTAGAATTAGGAATGCTTACGTCACCCTGGTTAATATATACCTTATCCCGTTTACTTAATTATTGTGTTAAGACATTTATGCTCTGTACTAATAGATCCGACATGCACCCTTGCATTATGCACCTAGGTGTGATCCCACCATTCACCCTCCCTCCATCTGACCTCCCCCTTTGTTTCCCATCCCCCCTCCTCCCTCCTTCATATATGTAGTTTCCAGTTTTTTCAGATAATGGTGTTATGATTATGGTTATTTTTAAAAATCATCTAGAATGTCCATTTCATTACCAAGACCTACACACATATTTCATCTCTTTTGGGTCTCCATATTGATGATGATAGTTGGCAGGTTTTAGTGGGCCTGTACAATACAAAGAATGCTCAGTCTCAGAATTTATTCTTAAGGCCAGCCAGGATAACAAGGTAAAAATTTCCCAAGTTCATAGTATACATCAATATTTGGTAGCATATGCAGGAAATTTGATTGTCTCTTAAACAATAACGTACACATTGATTCCTATGACTTCTTAGACAGTATTGCCAAAGCGAACATTTTGTGTTCTTGAGAAATGCAGCGATTTTATTCTAGGTTTTAGACGATGGTAGTGTCTGTCATCTTGTAGAGTTTTTAGGTACTGAATTCACCGCATGAAAGGGGAATGTTTCTATTTTCCACCACCATTATGTTATCTTTTCCAGTGCAATTACAAGCTAATTCAGGGCTCTTTGTGTTAGACTAATAGCTTCTGATTCGCTGCTGTCCCCCAGTGCCTCCTCATGCACTTTAATACCATCTGCAGTGCCCCCAGCACTTACCTAGGGTGAGCATTTTTCTCTTAGTAGAGACTCATCTTTGGCAAATCATTAATGGAACATCAAAAAGATCCCATCTGTTAGAGTTACATATGGCTGAGATCAGAATTATCAAATATCTCATTTTTTCTTTATTCTTTCTTTCTTTTTTTCCTTTCTTATCCACACAATAAATGTAGTTGTCAGCAGGATAAGTTCACGCACCGGATAAGGTCACAATTTCATTTAGTGACAACTTGCAACAGTAGGAACTTATACAGTTCGATTTATTAAAGAGTCAGAAGGGATAAGATCACTGCATGGCCAGCCTGATTTATCAGGGTTTGACTGGAGTACTTGAATAGGGAATGTCGTATTTCAAGTTTATGTTCAAAACTGTAGTTTAGTCTGTGTTGTGACTGTATGACTCAAACACTGAGAAGGAAAATTAGAAAAGGTATCTCTAATTTGTAAGAATTGTCACTTCCTAAGCCAAGGAAGTGACTCCTGATCCTGCTTAGAGAGGATCAATATAGCCTAATATAAATGGTGCTATTTGTCTTAAAATGCAGATGAGACCAATGGTTATTAATGCCTGAGGAAACACACACCGTGGCAAGACGACAGTTTGGCTGTGAAGATAATCAGCAGTAAAATGATCTAACCCTCCTATGTATCTGAGAGGCAGCTGTCAAATGGTTAAACCATAAAATAGCAAGGTCTCTGCCATACTTTAGCCACCTAGGCTGACTTTGAAAATGTTTTGAGATTCGTAGGACCTTTGAGCGATTTTTGAACTCAGCATGACTTTGAGGCTGTCCATGTTTGATACCATGATGTATAATGTCTTCCAACCACGAAGAAAATATAAATATGGGCTTTGACACGATAGCCTTCTGCTAGAGTAAGGCCTGATAAACATTATGAGCTAATTTAAAAATTTGGTTATATGTGTTAAAACCAATTTCAAACCAATCCAAGGTTAATTTTCAGCAAATGAAATAAGATTTTCTGCCAGCTCATTTACTTCCAACTATGCCCTTCCATGACATCCGAGCCTAGAATTATGGGGATGTTCTATAAATACCATATATGCTGATGTCATCAGCTTAATTTTGAATTAAGTTGAAGTGTGATTGCTGGTGATGATTCCAGAAGGCTCATGTCTTGTCTGTTCCCCTTTGATGTGCTACTAGGTCCATATTCTGACGCATCAAAGGACCCTATTAAGGAAAAAAAAATGGGCACACACAATGTCTTTTTAGCACCTTCAGTGAACAAAGCTTTGAGACTATCTCTGGTAATTTTAAGTATTTCTTTCCACCAGTGAATTTCTTTTGTTAGGCAAAAAAGTGGGCTGATATTTTAGAAAGCTGTGGGATGTTTGGTAGTGATTTCTGACTTAGGGCTTTTTTTTTTTTTTTTTTTAGGTGAAGCTATCATAAGTCTTTGAGTAATCACAGACTTTTAAAAGTATGCATTATCAAGAAGATAAGAGAAACAGCCCTGAGCACTAACAATATTATCTTTTACCAAAATTGATTAGTCCGTCCTATGTGTCTCAAATATTTTCTGTGAACTTACCCAGCATGTTGAAAATAAAGCTCCTTTCTGAAGAATAGCTGCAAAAATATGAACTGGGCAGAGAGGGAAATCTTTAATTCTCATCCTGCTCCATATTTCACCGATGAGGTAATATATGTGAATGTCGTACATCGAAGGCTGAACAAATGAAGTGTATGATTGCTGTAATACAAAGAGAAAACACGTATTAAGATGTCTTTTCTTTTGTCTCTAAAATCAGTTCTAACTGTACTAGAATCGAGGTACGTGGTATTGTCAAAATGTCCATGCCGTCACTTGTGTTCATTTTGTATTTTGCATGTCACAAACTCTATTAATTACCAGGGGATAAACGAAAATTTTAAAAAGATATAGGTAGATCAAGATGTTTATATTTCTGTAAAGAGGAGAGATGTTATCAAGGGGAGGCCAGCAGAGAAGAATTAGATGCAGTTACAGTAGTTTTGGAACTGTCATTGAGATGAGAGTATTAAGGAAAACTCTAGAACTCAGAGAACCTTTCTAAAGGAGAATAGCTTCGGTATTATCTTGCAACATTAATAGGATCTGTTAGGCAGGAGAAGGGTGTGTCTGCCAAACGGCGGAAGCAATTCTCTGAAAGGTGTAGAAACTGGAGCTGAAGAGAAAAGGATGGTGAAGAAGGCTTTTGGGGACACATAGTCGGGAGAGCAGTAGACCGTGGAAGTCGCACAGATGTTATGGAGCATCATATGGTGGGAATGAAAGACAGGCAGATATGTTGGGTTTGGGGTGGCCCAAAACGAGGCTGTGAAAGGACTTGCACAGTAAGTGACACGGTGAAAGTGGAGTTGTAGCACCTTCACCCTCGCAGGCACCAGGAGTCTGAGTAGATTGAGGCTGGTTGGTCAACCACCTCTGCGTTGATGAAAGTCTGGGAAATGCTCATGAGAAGCGTGGATCTGGTGGGTATGGAAAAGGAAGATAGGTCAGAATGTAGGGAGTGATTTGGGTAAAGGGGCCTGAGGTATGTGACCACAGACCCTGCTGAATGATTAGATGTGATGATGGAAGTATATAGACATATTCTTAGAATATTTCAATTTCTCTTTCCTGAAAAAGTGTATGTTAAGTACTTTGCATATGTTATCTGAGTTGATACAGCAAGCATTTGAGAAAAATATTCTAATTCCTATTTTTCCCTATTTTGGATGCAAAAGCTAAAATTCAGAGGATCAACTGGCGTATTCCGTTACTCTAGTTACTGTTCTGGCCTTCCATTTTACAAAATGCCTTTCTTTCCAAATACTCATGGTCTCCATCTCATCCCAAGAAATCTTTCCAGTTATTTTCTTACGTTCATACATTTTAAGATCTTTAAGTGGTCCTCCCATTCTTCAAAGTCTCAACCAGGCCCTCAGCTGCTGTGGTGCTATTAACATGTTCAGTTTTTTCCCTGCGTTGCTCACCGTGTCTTTTAAAGTGTCTGTGTCTGTTCCTCCATCCTTCTGTCTTTCCAAGGTTTTCTGATGTCTACCTTAGGTCTTCTATCATGAGACACTCCTTCCCAGATCAACAACCCTATGAGTTTTGTTGTCATACACAATCCAATTTTAGTTACTGAATAAATGCCAAAATTTATCCACTCTAGTTAAGACCTTCTTTCTGAGCACCAGGACTGTAATTGCTCATGTAAGTTCACTTGTTTCCTTTCCTATGGCCACTTCCATATCATTACCAAGCTATAACTCCTCATTTTACTCTTAATTCTTATCTTCTTCTGTGTTCCCTATCTCAACAGGGACACGGCCATTGGCCCATCTTCCTAAGTGAGATATCTGAACATCTCTCTAGAGAGCATCCCTTCCCTAACTCTTAAAATCTAAACAATCACTCAATTCTGTCTTTTGCTGGCCTGACTATATGGGTTCTATTTCCTGCAATTCATAAAGTTTCGTGTTTGTTTTGTTTGTTGCTTTATTTGGGGGCCTAACACAGTATCCAGTACAATGCTCAGTAGGTGCCCCCCAAATATTTGTGGAATAAATGAATATTTGTGGAATAAATGACCTAATGAATGAGGCATAACGGAATGAACAAACACATCATATAAGAATTACAGCTTTTCCTTCTGGTTTGGTAATTGCTAACATTTTCCAGTCAAACATCATTTTGATGATAAGCTGTTTTGAGGACCTGGATTTTTGACTCACCACCCCAGTGTTCTTTTTACCTCTCATAGTACATATCATACCTGGAGATAGAAAAAATCACAGTGTCAAGGGCTGTCCGAGATGGAAAACACACTGTCGAGTTGTGAGCACAAACCTTTCTTTTAACAATGACAAACCAGACTTTAAAAAGTTATAACTTATTCAAGGCCATTCAGCTGGTTATTGGACAGTGTTATGACTAACAATTAATCTTACTTTTAGCACAACAGTGTTTCCTGTTTCATGACACTTATTAATTTTTGAGAAAAAAATGAACATATCATACTCTTAAGCAATGTGTAAGTTAAATATAATTTCCATTTATACAATGTTTTATGTCTGTTGCTATCATTAACCTATGCAGCCTTGGTAGTATATACATGCTAATTATTTGCACTCCACTTGCAGTTTTTATAAATGCTATTGTGAAAAAAATGAATATTTTTTTTAACTGCTTCACCAACAGGAAATATTTCCTTAAACTTCAAAATAGCTTCTTACCAAGAAAGAAAGGATACTAGGATATGCCTGCTTTGCTAGTAAATTTGAAAAGATTGACTCGATAGCTCCAACAGTTGCTGATCTTTCTGTTATGGCTGTTTCTCTGAGAGCTCATAAAAGTATTTCTCGTCTGCTTAAAATTTTAATGCATAGTCAAAGATACCTCAAAAACTTTGGAGATATTTGGATATCTCCTTATGATCTGCCCTAAGTTTGTAGTTCTTAATCCATTAAAAGACAGAGCTGCTTGTAAATCCACAAGTATAGATAAGGAGTCACTGTTCGGCTGAGTCTGAACCCTTTTCAGATGAAATATGTCAGTAGCAGAAAGAGAGGATAAATTACCTTTTTAAAGGGTTTTCAAATATTCTCATGATGCCTGTGGTATCATGTAAACATGACATAACTGGTTTTGTTTAGTGTGTAAAAATAAACAAGTTATTTGGGCATCTTTATGTAGAAAAGAAAATCCTAGGTGTTTAGCTGAGGGATTGAAATGTATTTTATTTTTAAATGGTAAATTTTAAAAAGTAGTTTAAAAGGTAAGTAAGTAGGGTCGAAAAAGTACTGAGAACTCCTATCCAATAGAAATTAAGTACCTTTTCAAATATAAAAATTTATCTGAAAGTTTTAAATAAACTTTATCACGTATGAGTATGCATACATTGGGAAACATTTTCCCAGTGATTCCTTTTTGACATCATAATAGATTGTTAGCCGTCTTTGTGCTCTGACTTTGGGGATGTTTGAATACAAGTTCTCGGATCCCAGTGCCTTAATAAAATGACTGCACAAGGATAAAAGACATTTTCAAAGGAAAATCTCTTAAATGGATTTGTTATTCCATATACAGAAAACAAATTAAGATTGTTTCATGTTATCCGGAATCCGAATAATACAAATTTATTATCCTGCAAGTCTGTAATCACAAGTCCAAAATGTGTCTTACTGTGCTTCAGAGTTTGATGCTTAAGCATTAGTATGTTATTTAATATAAATTTTCCATTTATAAAAGTTTCTTTTAGAAGCCCAGACCTATTAAATCATCCTGGATTTGTTTTGTTGCTGATCATCTGTAGTTATTGACACGTGCACATGAAAAAAAAATTGGAGTGTATGTCTGTCTTAATTTAATAGGTTCTTCCATTTTCGGTGTATTTCTCAAGTGGCAGAGGAGGGAATGTGAGAAGGATGAATGGAAGCATAGTCCTTGGATTTTCATTTTAGCAGTGAACATGGGTTAGGGATGAACTTTGAATTTTCATTGTTTGGGTACAGATAAATTTATATTCCATAATCATAATGGATGTAATCTAAGCATTATATGATATTTTAACTGACTATGGTTTATGTACTTTAATTTTGGTTTTCAGGATAAATAACGATAAAAATGTGAGAAGTAATGTCTGGTATTTTAAATATTAAAAGGAGGTGACACAAATGCAGAGAAATAAAGCCTTAAGTGAAGTGAGGTTGATGGTGTTTTTTAAAAAACATCTAGATTGAATATATTATTTAAAGATAACTATTGACCCAAAAAGAAACAACGGCCAATTTAAGGCAGTGATTTCATACTGTGTCACTACTATGACTCATAAATAATTTGGAAAATTTAATTACTGAATATATTCTATTCCATATCATGTTTTTCCAGATTTCTGTTCTATATAAATTTTTGTTTATGTTCTTTTCTTATTCCACTCCTTCTCATTCTCATGTCTGCTATTAAACAGACTGAGAAGCAATACTATTAAATTGTATTATTGAGATAATATCTTAAAATATAAAAAAACTGATATGGTTATATGGTATGGTAATAGTTGCAAGGGATAATTATCTAAAGTTAATTATTTAAAGAGAGGCTACAATTTCTGATTGTGATTTTTTTTTTCCTGTTTATTGCAAATGATGTCTTGGCTGTTGGCCATTAATTGAAGTATTGATGCACTCTTTTAAAGTATTGTATTATTTTTTAAGCAAGCATTTAATGAATTCCTACATTATGCAAATGAGTATACTATCTTTGCTTCCTCCTCCCATTTAATGATTCTCAAAAATTACTCTGGAAGAAATTAAAGGAATAAGACTTTCCAAACTGGGCTCGACGCCCATAGTTCAGTAGTTAGGGCGCTGGCCACATACAGAAGCAGGCGGGTTAGAACCCGGCTTGGGCCTGCTAAACAACAATGATCATTGCAACAAAAAATAGCCAGGCAATGTAGCAGGCACCTTTAGTCTCAGCTACTTGGGAGGCTGAGGCAAGAGAATCGCTTAAGCTCAAGAGTTTGAGGTTGCTGTGAGCTGTGACAGCATAGCATTCTATGGAGAGTGACATAGTGAGAATCTGTCTCAAAATGAAGAAAAAGGACCTTCCAAACTTAGGTGTTTCCTAAGTGTTTTTGTCCATACTCTTTTGGTAACATACAATCCTCCCCCAGATACCCAATTTTTATATTTATTTATTTATTTATTTATTTGAGACAGAGCCTCAAGCTATCACCCTGGATATAGTGCTGTGGCATCACAGCTCACAGCAATCTCTAATTCCTGGGCAAGCGAGTCTGTTGCCTCCGCCTCCCAAGTAGCTGGGACTACAGGCGCCCGCCACAATGCCCAGCCATTTTTTGGTTGCAGCCGTCATTGTTGTTTGGCGGGCCCAGGCTGGATTCGAACCTGCCAGCTCAGATGTACGTGGCTGGTGCCTTAGCCTATTGAGCCACAGGCGCCGAGCCAAATTTTTAAAAATGAAAAACTTTGTCTAAATATTTTTTATTTGGAATAACTTGCATCCCTACTTACAGCATGTTACTGCGGTTTTAGCCGCTAATTTGAAAAAGTTATCAAGTCCTTCACAAATACTCAATGTATTATTCTCCAAGAGGATTGATAAATATGAGAATTTTAACCCTCAATTATTGTTCTAATGTTTCTTGCTAGTCTGTTTTTGGCATTGGATCAATGCTTTCTTGAGAAAATGGTATTGTGTCTGGTTCTGAAAGACATACTAAAAAGAGTTGACTTCAGCAGACAATGTGTGTGAAAAGGTGCAAGAAAGAAATGGGACTGAATTTGAGTACAATTACAAGGACGTGTTTTATTTTCCTCTCAGGATAGCAAGAAAAGTTGTTATTTCAGATGAGCATAATTAAATCTCTTTATACCAATACTGGGGCTACATTGTGCCTGGTAAAACAAACATGCAAAAGGCAGTGGCTGTTGTTAAGGCACAAGTGAAGTTTTCTAAACACCTCTGTCTTTGTTGTCTGCAGGAGAGCTGGAGGTGTTTCAGAAAGATGGAGAACGAAAAATTCAGAGTCGTCAGCAACTACCAGTGGGAACAACCTGGGGGCCCTTTGCTGGGAAGATGGACCTGAATAATAATTCCTTGGTACGTGGGTGTTCCAAGATGGTTGACTTTTGCTGTTTTGTCATAGTTCAGACATTACTTCTGCTTGCTTCCTGGTGAAGTCCCTAAAAATAACTGTTGCTTTTTGCTATTTCATGGACCACAAAACTTGGATATTTTTCAAGTGATTTGTCTATGACAGTAACATACGCAGAACTTAGAAGAAAGCAGTTTACTCATACTAAATGGTTGGCTAGTACGGTAATTTATAAAGGTTATTGCTTTATCTGCTCAGCCAGACTAAGACTGTTTACATTTAATAATATGTACAATTGCTTTCATTTTTAAGATGACAAAAATTAATTGTCATATATTACAGGTTTACATGCAGAACAAGAAATAAACAACTTTGTTACTCCTTGGTATTATCTGCCTTTAAAAGCAGGGATGAATGATTAGCATTTTAATTGTTGTCAACTTTTTTGCGAAAGTTTTGAGAATATAAATCTACCATTTGGTGAGATTGTTGTATACAGATTATTAATCAGTTAGCTGTTTTACAAACTAATGGAAAGGTAGAAAGTTTGGTTACAATTAAACCTTTATTTCTTAATTGGATACATTTGTTTCTTCTTGCTGCTCCAGGTGTCTGTAGGATGGTGGTTTGGGAAGGCTCTGTTTTCTTTCCTTTTCCAGCTTCTCAAGGTTGCCAATACCCTCTGCTCACCACTGCCTTCCCTTCAAAGCCATCAGTGGCTGAGTGGGTCTTTCTCACCTCCACATTCTAACTGACCCTTCTACCTCCCTCTTCCACATTTAAAGACGCTAATGTTCATTGGATGCACCTGTGTAATCGAGGCTACTTTCTTAGTTTTAGGTTGGTTGAGTAACACCTTAATTCCATTTGCTTTCTTAAATCCCCATGCAAAGTAACACTGATGAATTCCAGAGATTTAGGATGTAGACATCTTTGGGAGGACATTATTCTGCCTACTACATTGGATAATATAAAAATAAGAGCTGAAAACATCTCCTATTATTAGCAATAAGACAGATGATAAAATTTGGGAAGAAAAATGTTTCCTATTTCTTAGAAGATCCAGGAATTTTGTAAGTATCCATTCCAATGAAAGTCCTTCTCTCTGAATTTCATTTATGTAGAAGATGACTGTTTAATGCCTCAGTCTATGCTATGGGGACACTCCCAGAGGGATTTTGACAAATGTGCTGGATTTAGCAACTTGTATTGTTTCTTCAACTTATTACATGAAAGAAATCTTTCTTCAGATTATTACATGAAAGAAACCGATATATGTGGATCTCTGTTTATTCAGTGCCATATGGCTATGATAGGAGTTACTAATTCAGTTAAAAGTAATGATTGGAATTAATGGGAAATCTCTGTGTCAGTAAAATTTGAAATAATATGTGAGATTCTAGGAATGTCTTTCTTATATTCATTTATCTATTCACAAAAGAATGAGATAGGGAATTTCACATGTATTTAAGGACCAAACACATTGACTTGATAGAGCTTGCTAGCTTTAATAATCTGAGCACTTTATTTTTTATATCATATTAATATGAGGGTACAGACAAGTATGTTACATTGTTTGCATTGAGAAGTTCAAGTTCAGGTTGCAGTTGAACCCTTCATCCAGGAGGTGTGCTGTAGACCCTTACGTTGTGCACCTTAGGTGAAAGCTTACCGATCCCGCTTCCTCCTCTTCTTTCCTCTTTCCCTCCTCACCTCTTCCCCCACTTGAATATACTTGTATTTTTCTTTGTGTGGATGTATCATTGTTTTTTGTTTCTTTTTTTTAATTTTATTAAATCATAATTATGTGCATTATTGTCTTCCTATTGGTTTCATATTAATAGTGAATACATTGGATACTTACTTTTCCATTCTTGAGATACTTTACTAAGAAGAATATTTTTCAACTCCATCCAGGCAAGTACAAAAGATGTAAAGTCTCCATCTTTTTATGGCTGAGTAGTATTCCAGGGTACACACATACCACATTGTTTTTTTTTTTTTGAGACAGAGCCTCAAGCTGTCACCCTGGATAGAGTGCCATGGCATTACAGCTCACAGCAACCTCCAATTCCTGGGCTCAAGCGAGTCTCCTGCCTCTGCCTCCCAAGTAGCTGGGACTATAGGCGCCCGCCACAACGCCCGGCCATTTTTTGGTTGCAGCCGTCATTGTTGTTTGGCAGGCCCGGGCTGGATTCGAACCCGCCAGCTCAGGTGTATGTGGCTGGCGCCTTAGCCCGTTGAGCCACAGGCGCTCGAGTAGCGCATGGTGTAGGTAACATTGTTAATCATTCATGGGCTGATGGACTCTTGTGCAGATGACTGAAACTGGACCTGCACCTCTCACCACTGACAAGAAGATTTAAGACAGGAAACACTAAAAATCCTAGAAGAAAGTGTGGGAATTTGAGCAATTTATTCTAGGTGGGCCAGTGCAGTTACTTCAAAGAGTGTTTGGGATGCGACCCCACAAACACTGCGGACCTCAGTTTGCTGAGTTGTGTTAACAGACTGTTCTCGTGACTCTTTTCAGAGAGCAATATTACCTATCCGTGTGTCTCAAGCTAATGAGTGGTAAGGAAGGAAAGAGGAAGAGCCCTTAAACATCAAAGGTTCAGTTAAATGCTATTCTAAGCCCATGTTACCTATATATTTTTTATTTTTTCTCTACCTCTGCTCAAAAACCATTTTAAAGCTTTGAGATATTTATCTTATTCTTCACTGTGTATCAGACATCAATATGACCTTTAGTCATTTCTCTGATATTTCTTTAAAAGTATAGTGTAGCTGAAGTGGCATCTGTAGTTGATGTGAGAGGTGAATATTTTCCCGTTTACTGTATAAAACTAAAATCTGTAATAAGCTGTAATTTTTGATTATTATGTCACTATCTGTGTAAACACAGAGTGGGAGTTTTATGACATTTTGACATATGCTGAATTGTGATCAATGGAAAATAAATTTATTAGAGAAAGTATTTTTCCCTTGAAGTAATTTCCTGTTTGCTTAGACAGTTGATGTAACTTTATTTTAATACCCAGTACCACTCTTGCATTTTTATGCCATATTTTCTATGACTTAATTTATCCTTAAGAAATTTTCAGAACTTTTGGTGCTGTTTAAATTGTATATATACAATAATTCTTTATAGAATTGTGTATATTATTATGTAATGTGCAATACTTCTTTATGGAAAATAATCCTAATACCTCAAATTATTTTGTCATTGGGTTTAATTATTCATTTTTAAAATATAAATTTTTTTTTGTTTAAAATTTAATGGCTTCACTAAAATATAGTTTTATTGGCAAAAAATTTTTTGACATAATGTTCTCTTCCTAGAATTTACTTCTGATTTTATGTCATTAAATGTTACTAGTACTCCCATTGCCACGACTGTTACTACTCTGTGGTAAAGTGGCTCCCACGTGCTGTGGGCTTATTTACTTCTAAACATTGTGCAGAGAATTGAAAAATAGTTGAGCTCATTTAAACCTCCAAGCAAACCTATGAATTTGATACTATTATTAATTATATTTTATACATGGGAAAATAAAAGCTCTAGCTTTTGATTCTAGTATCTGTGGTTTTAAAGACTATATCCTATTGCCTCTTCACTTTAACATCTGTAACATAATTTGAACATGATAAAATCGTTGGGGATTTCTTTATATGAATTCTAAATTTATAAAAAATACATCTCTGGGGGGAAAATATGCAACAATTAGAGAAATGCCTATTGTTTTCCTTTATTATGGTAGAGTACTTGAACAGTTAGGGGTAAATTCAAAGATTTCTGCAATTTTATTACAGCTTTATAATTTGGACAATAGTATACATTTTATATTATGAAGATAGATTTTTTATATTAAAATATATAGCCTAGTAACCCTTCCTTAGGCCAACCTTGAATCAAATTTGGATTAGTACACACTTTTAAATTGCATCTTTGCCAACTGATGTAATGTTACTCTGCTCAAACTCATGGTGTTGGCTCAGAAGATTCAGCACACTAATTAATCCAACACAGTAATTAATTGAGTCACCATGCCAGATGTCAAATCCTTTTTATATCTTTCAAGTCCCCATCTTGAAGTGCATTAGCAATATGCCATCTTCTGCAGATAGCCTTTGCAAACCAGTTATTTGGATATATAGAGAACATTTCAAGAAATATAGTCTATAGGGAAACACCAAACAAATCAATTTGACAAAAACTTATTCTTGGAGTCATATAACTCATTGAACATAGCAATAGAGTATCTCTTGCTAGTAGATACTTCATGTTTTAAGAGTTTAATATTAATAATAGCAGCAGAAGAATAGTAAATATGTTAATTGGGCCAAATATTGGTCAAAGTGCTTTACATATTTTATGTCATAGTTAGTTCTTACACAAGTGTAAAGGAAAGGAATATTTATCTCCTTTGTTACAGAGGATAAAACTGGTACTTTAGGAAGTAAGGTAACTAGCTCCAGGTCAACTTTTTCTGATTCTAGAACCCATAAGAATGCTACTAGAATCATAGTATCATTATTCTAATGTCTGCAATATGGGATAATAATAATGCCTAGCTTGTAGGAATTTCACAAAGACTAAATGAGATGGCAAATTTGAGTTATCAACAAGTTTCCACCACTGTTACTAGTCAGTGATCCATAGACTTGCACCCACTGAAATAGATCAAGTCCAAAGCAGAAAAAACTCCCAAACTAAACACACAACATTATAGACAACGGTGTTTGAAGATTTTTACATGCCTAAACTAGATGGCTTGCAGAGGGCTTTGTCTTAGTGTTCTCCAGAGAAATATAAGAGGACATGTATGTATATAGAAAGAGATTTATTGTAAAGGAATTGACTCAGGCAATTGTGTAGGTTTGGCAAATCTAAGATCTGCACCATGGACTGGCAGGCTGAAGACCGGGGAGAGCCATGGGGCCAGCCAAGTCAGAGGGCAGGCAGTCTCCTGGGGAATTTCTTCCTGCCTGGGGAGGCCAGGCTTCTTGGTCTATTCAGCCTTTCAGTTGATTGGATGGGGCCTACATATTAGGGATGGCAACTTGTTTTACTCAAAGTTCCATGATTGAAGTGTTACTTTTGTTCAAGAAACACCTTCTGAGTTGGCATATAAAACTACTCATCACAGTATCCAAAAGTCTGCAGTACTTACTCTTCAGGTTTCAGTGTTTTTGAGGAACATCTTTATGCTCCTGAAAGATTTACTGGCAATGAGTGAGTTAGCCTTCTTTTCAGCATCCCACCTCACTTCTGAGGAATAACTTACATTAAAAGCTATCATGGTACATGGTAGCACAAAGCTTTGAAATTTTATTCCCTAAAAAAAAAAAAAAAAAAAAAAAAAGACTGCTAACATGGAAGAAATTTTTTAAGTTACCTTAAGTTCTGATCATATTTGCTTTATATATGTTTTATCATTTCTATATTCATATATTATGCTTTTAAAATGTTCCAAATATTCTCCCAAAGACAAAGATCCTTGTAATAAACTCAATCTCAGCTGTGCTAGCACATGGCAGTATTTAATACACATTAAACAACCATGATTATTTAGAAAGTTCGGTGTCCAGAATTAATGGCATTTGCTCTCTCTTGCTTTTGAATGTATCAACTGTCAATATCTAACTATCTAACTCATCTGAGTGGATTCAGCCAACTGCTGGCATCATGCAGCATGTATACTTAGTTAAATAGAAAGCCCAAGATTACGGCTCGGCGCCTGTGGCTCAGCGGGCTAAGGTGCCAGCCACGTACACCTGAGTTGGTGGGTTCGAATCCAGCCTGGGCCCGCCAACCAACAATGATGGCTACAACCCAAACAAAAATAACAGGGCATTGTGGCGGGAGCCTGTAGTCCCAGCTACTTGGGAGGCAGAGGCAGGAGACTCGCTTAAGCCCAGGAATTGGAGGTTGCTGTGATCTATAATGCCACAGCACTCTCCTAGGGTGACAGCTTGAGGCTCTATCTCAAAAAAAAAAAAAAAAGAAAGCCCAAGATTACTTAGACAACATAACCTATTGATGAGACAGCTCATCATAACCTGTTAAATTCAGCACATGAAGTTTGATAGATATCATTTTATTCTGTTCAATCAGAGTAGAACTTGGTTATATTTTCCCACAGGGTATTATGACATTGAATTCTACAACATGAAATATATATATATATATACACATAGATGTATGTATGTATGTATGTACACATACACAGAGGGTGTCAAAAACTGTACACACATTTAAGAAAGGAAAAAAGTGTATTAAATTTATAATACTCAAGTCATGTTTGACATCTGTAATTATAAGAGGTGCTCACCATAACTTGTATTCATCTTCTATTATCAGCATACATTGAGTATTATAATTTTAGTATAGTTTTTTCCTTTCTAGAAATGTGCATACATTTTTTTGCACCCTCTGTATGTATGTGTGTGTGTGCATATAAACATATATATATGTATATACACAGGGCCCTATGGATATTTTATTGACCTAATAATAAAATAAAGCATTAAGCTGCATTGGATGATTTTGGGATAGTTACCTTCATAGAAATGTAATTGAGGAAAGAATTAAGGGTTCCTGATCTGCATACTTTTAATTAGAATCATTAATCACCTCCATTTCTTCCCTTCCAGTTTCATCTTTTAGCATTCGTCTTTGATCTCATTCATTGCCATCGTCTTCTATTCCCATGCTGTGCATATCCTGTAACAAAGGGTTCTCTACCCATGTCTCCAGCATTCACCTTTATAGCCAAAGGCTGCTTAGTGGATGCATCATAACTCTTCTATCTGAGAACATTTTCTCAGTCTTAGATGAAAGCTTGCCACAAACTAGGCAATCTGGAAGTGCTGGAGAACTCTCATTCCCAGAGGTAATCCTCAACCAATGTGGATAGAAAGTTGGTAGAGTAAAACCTCTGCTTCTCTGCTTCATTGTTAGGACGTGAGATGAGTTTACAGTGTCTCTAGAGTTTTCCAGCAGACTTGAACTCTAACAAGCTTGCCACTGCATGCTTTGTGGGCCTTTCCTGCTTATTTCCCCCTAACCCTACTAGAATTTTCTAATCGCATTCACAGTAAACTACTTGTATTTCAATCAGTCTCAGTGTAATCTTCTGCAGAAGCTATACTAAAACAGCCTCTAAGATATAACAATACAGTAAATATGAAAGCAATATTCAAATTATTGTTGAGACACTAGAGGATATAGATGTATTTAATCTTTATTAGTCAATTTTGGACTTCTACAATCTAATGTAACTGAATTTACTTACCAGAACATTCTCATTGACCCACCCATATCTTTCTATCTTTATCCTCCCAATAATATGATTTATAATTTTTCTGAGGCATGACTGTTATTGGGTGTCTTTTCATTAATGTCAACATGGTGAATGACATCTTCCTCCTTAATATTCGTTTTAATCTGGGCTCAGGACTGCCACCCTTCCCTACTTCTCCTATCTCTCTGGGTCTTGGCTCTTTTTTTTTTTTTTAATAATTTTATTGGATCATAATTATGTACATTGGTGCAATCACAGGGCATGATTCATATACATTCAGAAATATTTTGATCATACTGTTACAGATATCCTTCATGGCATTTCCTTGATCACTATATAAAGACATTAATACTCTACCTTTAATAAGTT
>CAUYON010078725.1:0-20559 GCA_963573935.1 Arctocebus calabarensis
GTAGCAGCTTTTGTGCAGCCAGCCACAGCGAGAGTCGGGAGAGAGGACCCCAGGCATCTCTTGCCAGTAGTTTTGGCCCAGTGGCTTCCCTTTGGTGATACAGGAGGTCAGTGAGAGACTTTTGGACCTCACTAGGAGGACCGAAGAGGTGGAAAACTGGCAAGTGGTGGGTGCGTTTGTTTGGTCGGAGGCTGCCTGCAGCTGTAATTACAGCAACGGCTAGTTTGCAAACAGGAAAAGCCTTACCTGGGGGCTGTTTTGGGTATTTTATGGACTTGGACACTCAATTGAACTGCCTTGGGGGATCTTGGGCCAGTGTGCGGATGACTTTGGATGTTGTCTGGGGGCCCAAACTGAGCTGCTTAGCTGGACAGGAGCTAATAATATCATTCAGCTGTGGGTTGTCCACAGCTGTGTTGCAGCACCAGGATTTGCTGGGAGACCTGGGGCAAGTGACCTATTGACTGAGATGCCTAAAGCGGGGACTGTGCTACTGGGGAAGTGAGGAGATCTAACTGTTTGGCAGATTGACAGCTGTGGCCCTCAGGGACATAGGTGGAGACTGGATTTGGCGCACTGGATAAGCAGGCAGCCATGCCAGGAGAGACGCCAGGGATAAGTGCTGTCCCTGGAAAGCTTCTGCTTGGCCAAGGTGTATGGCTTGGAGTGTCTTCTGAGTGGGCTGATGAGTTATTCGGCCTCCCAAACCTGCAGGGTCTGAGTAATCAGCAGCGGCCTCCAGCTCCCACCTTGTACAGCTGTATCACATTGTGATTAACATCTCATACCTCAGAAGTTCAGCTTTCGCCTGGACAATACCTAGAAAGATATATATACTGCTTGGTTGTGGGTTTTTTTTGTTTGTTTGTTTGTTTGTTTTTTTTAATTTTAGCATTTTTTTGACATTTTTTTCACCATTCTAGTTTAAATACAGTATTCCATTTTTGCCTTCTTCAACAAATAGAATTTTAGTTTTGCTACTGTTTTTGTCCCTATTATTCCCCCCCCCCAATTCTATCTCATAAGGGTTTCTGTTTGTTTCTTTTGGTTTGATTTACAGTATTTTTGTCTTTCCTCTGTACCTCGTGGCAGTGGGGTACTGTGTCTGAGCTGGCTGGCTAAGAGCTGTTGACTTCAAGGGAATCATTCAACCCAGCACCCCCAGAGACAGGGGGTATCTAAGTTTGGACCCTAGTACCCTACCAGAACCTATATTTCTCCCATTTCTCTCTTTCACTGCCTCTCTTCTTTTGTTAACATTTCTTTTTATTCACCCCCTCTTCTCTCTCTCTCTCTTTTCTTTTCTTTTTCCCTTTCTCTCTTCTTTAAATTCTTGTTCCCTTCTTGCTCTTTAATCTTTTCATCCTTCTGGTCTTGCACCAGAAGGACTCATTAAAACATCTGACTAGATCCACAGTAACTTAGAGAGCAAAAAGAAGTGAAGGGAAAATTAGGGCAAAGAAACAGATACAAGAAAGCACTCATGAGGAAGAATCAGCAGAAAAATTCTGGCAACATGAAATCCCAGGCCAGAGTAACCCCTTCTAGGGATCGGGAGATAGCTACCACAGAAGATCCCTCCTAGATGTTAGAAATGACAGAAGGAGAATTTAGGAGAAAGCTCAGATAATGAAAACAATAAATGAAATTGCTGAGAAAATGGAAAACAATCAAAAAGCAATGAAAGAAATTTGCTGAGAAATTGGACAATAACCAAAAGGAAATTCCAAAACAGAATCAAATAAGAGATGAATGATACGAAGAATATAAAAAGGATATAGCAGAGTTGAACGAGCTGAAGCAGTCAATTAAGGAACTTAAGGATGCAATAGGAAGTATTAACAACCGATTAGACCATGCAGAAGAAAGAATCTCAGAGGTAGAGGATAAGGCTCTTGAGATAACTCAGATAGTTAAAGAAGCCAAAAAGAAGAGGGAGAAAGCAAAACGTTCACTGACAGATATGGGACTTTAGGAAGCATTCAAACATACAAGTTATAGGTATCCCTGAAGGAGGAGAAGCATGTCCCAGAGGAATGGAAGCCATTCTAGAGAATATTGTAAATGAAAATTTCCCAAATATCATCAAAGATTCTGACATACTCCTCTCAGAGGGATATCAGTCCACTGGTCACCTCAACACAAATAGAACCTCTCCAAGGCATATTGTGATGACTTTATCCAAAGTTAAGACAAAAGAAGAGATCTTGCAAGCTGTCAGGAATAAACACCAACTGACCTACAGGAACAAACCTATTAGGGTGATCACAAACTTCTCTAATGAAACTTTTCAAGCCAGAAGACAATGGCCATCTAGCTTTAACGTACTTAATCAGAACAATTTCCAGCCTAGAATTTTATACCCCACCAAGCTGAGCTTTAAAATCTATGGATAAATCAAATCTTTTATTGATATCCAATCATTGAGGAAATTTGTCACAACAAGACCAGTTTTACAGGAAATATTTCAACCTGCCCTACATACTGACTGACACAATGGACCTTCAGTAAAGTAAACACCCAGAAAATTATAGGACAGAACCTAGTCACAATGACATAACTGACAAAACTAACCAATGGACATTCACAAAATAAGATGAATAGAATGCTATCACATTTATCAATTATCTCAATAAATGTCAATGGCTTGAATTCCCCACTGAAGAAGCATAGATTGGCTGATTGGATTAAAAAACACAAGCCATCTATCTGTTGTCTGCAGGAAACTCGTCTCACATCAAAAGACAAATTAAAACTCAGAGTTAAGGGTTGGAAGTCATTTTTTTTTTCAGGCAAATGGAACTCAGAAAAAAAGAGGAGTTGCAATCTTATTCTCAGATACATGTGGATTTAAAGCAACTAAAGTCAACAAAAATAATGATGGTCACTTTATATTGGTTAAGGGAAAAATACAACAAGAAGACATTTAAATTTTAAATATTTATGCATCCAATTTAAATGCTCCCAAATTTGTGAAACAGACCCTGCTTAGTTTGAGCAATCAAACGATCTCCCATAACATCATGATAACAGGGGACTTTAATACCCCTCTCTTAGAGCTGGACAGATCTTCTAAACAGAAATTAAATAAAGATATTAGAGACTTAAATGAGACTTTAGAACAACTGTCCTTGGTAGATGTATATAGGATGCTCCAGCCCAAAGATATAGAATATACATTCTTCTCATCATCCCATGGAACATTCTCCAAAATTGACCATATCCTCGGATACAAAACTAACCTCAGCAGTATCAAAAGAATTGAAATTCTACCTTGCATCTTTTCAGACCACAAGGCACTAACAGTGAAACTCAACTCCAACAAAAATGCTCAACCTCACACAAAGGCATGGAAGTTAAACAACCTTATGCTGAATGATACTTGGGTGCAGGAAGAAATAAAAAAAGAAATCATTAACTTCCTTGAGTGTAACAACAATGAAGACACAAACTACCAAAACCTATGGGATACAGCAAAAACAGTCCTGAGAGGAAAATCTATCGCTTTAGAAGCCTACATTCGAAAAACAGAAAGAGAGCATATCAACAAATTCACAAGCCATCTGATGGAATTGGAAAAAGAAGAACAATTTAAGCCCAAACCCAACAGAAGAAAAGAAATATCCAAAATTAAATCAGCGATCAATGAAATTGAAAACAAAAGAATCATTCAGAAAATTAGTGAAACAAGGAGTTGCTTTTTTGAAACAATAAATAAAATAGACAAGCCTTTGGCCAGACTAACTAGAAATAAAAAGGTAAAATCTCTAGTAACCTCAATCAGAGATGATAAAGGGGAAAATAACAACTGAAGCCATAGAAACATAAGAGATTATCTCTGAATACTACCAGAAACTTTATGCCCAGAAATTTGACAATGTGAAGGAAATGGATCGATATTTAGAATCACACCCTCTCTCTAGACTTAGCCCAGATGAAAAAGATCTCCTGAACAGACAAATTTCAAGCACTGAGATTACAGAAACAATCAAAAATCTTCCAACCCAAAAATGCCCTGGTCCGGATGTTGTCACACCAGAATTTTATCAAATCTTCAAAGAACAGCTTATTCCTATACTACAGAAATTATTCCAAAAAATTGAGGAGGAAGGAATCTGACCCAATACGTTCTATGAAGCAAATATCACCCTGATACCAAAAGCAGTTAAAGAACCAACTAAAAAGGAGAATTTAGACCAATTTCACTAATGAATAGAGATGCAAAAATTCCCAACAAAATCTTGATCAGTAGATTATAGCTTATCATCAAAAACCTCATACATCGGCTCGGCACCTGTGGCTCAACCGGCTAAGGCACCAGCCATGTACACCTGAGCTGGGTTCAAATCCAGCCCGGGCCCTCCAAGCAACAATGACAGCTGCAACTAAAAAATGGCCAGGCGTGTGGCAGGCACCTGTAGTCCCAGCTACTTGGGAGGTGGAGGCAGGAGACTCTCTTGAGCCCAGGAATTGGAGGTTGCTGTGAGCTGTGATGCCACGGCACTCTACCCAGGGTGACAGCTTGAGGCTCTGTCTCAAAAATAAAAAAATATATAAGTAAATAAAAAGAGCAAGAGGAAGTGAAAGGAAAATTAGGGCAAAGAAACAGATAAAAGAAATCACTCATGAGGAAGAACCAGCAGCAAACAACTGGCATCATGAAAAACCAGTCCAGAGCAACCCCCACAAGGGACTGTGAGGTAGCTACTGCAGAGGAGTCCACCTATAAGGAAATGTTAGAAATGACAGAAAGGGAATTCAGAATACAGATGATGAAAACAATCAAGGAAAGGAAGGAAACTGCTGGTAAAATGGAAAAGGAAATCCAAAAAACAGAATCAATTAAGAGATGAACGCTATGAAGAATATAAAAAGGATATAGCAGAGCTGAGGAAAATGAAGCAGTCAGTTAGGCAACTTAAAGATGCTGTATAAAGTATCAACAACAGATTAGTGCATGCAGAAGAAAGAAGGTAGAGGTAGAGGACAAAGCTCTTGAGATAACTCAGATAGTTAAAGAGGCAGAAAAGAAGAGAGAGAAAGCAGAACGTTTGCTGACAGAATTGTGGGACTCCATGAAAGGTTCAAACATACGAGTTATAAGTATCCCAGAAGGGGAAGAAGAATGCCTCAGGGGAAGTGAAGCCATACAAGAGAATATTATAAATGAAAATTTCCCAAATATCACCAAAGATTCTGACACTCTCCTTTCAGAGGGATATTGGACCCCAGGTCACCTCAACTCTAACCGAGCTTCCCCAAGACATATTGTGATGAACCTGTCCAAAGTCAAGACAAAAGAAAAGATTCTTCAAGCTGCCAGGAGTAAGTGCCAGTTGACCTACAGGGATAAATCTGTCAGGGTGACTGCAGACTTCTCTAATGAAACTTTCCACACAAGAAGACAATGGTCATCAACTTTTAATCTACTGAAACAGAACAATCACAAGCCCAGAATTCTTTTTTTTTGTTTTTTTGTAGAGATTGAGTCTCACTTTCTCACCCTCGGTAGAGTGCCATGGTGTCACACATCTCACAGCAACCTCCAACTCCTAGGCTTAGGTGATTCTCTTGCTTCAGCCTCCCGAGTAGCTGGGACTACAGGCGCCTGCCACAACGCCCGGCTATTTTTCTGTTTTGCAGTTTGGCCGAGGCCGGGTTTGAACCCGTCACCTTTGGTATATGGGGCTGGCGCCCTACTCGATGCATGTTTCTTCTTTAACAAAAGCAGAATGTAGTGAGCCAAACTTGCCTCAGTGGAGAGACACACTGGGATAATTAAAGCTCATCAGTGGTCTGGACAAATTACAGATAATCAAAAGGAGATATCCTCTGTAGCCAAAGAGATGGAAACAGATAATGCCATTCAAAATGTAGGAAAATAATAAGTAGAGATAGCAAAGCATTATTAATATTGAAAGGAAGTTTTGCTTCAGATTGGCTCTTAAAGTAGGTTAAAAAGAATATACTTATATTTATATTCTTTTTACTTATATACTTATATTAAGTATGAACATATACTTATATACTACTAGTATTATCATATAAACCTGTTTATATACTATTAACAGGTAATAGTATATAAATATATGTATATATGGTCTATTTAAACTATGTAAACATTAAAAAGATAAGAATTTTAGTAGCAAAATTAATCTTAAAAATTATCCATCTGAGCTTTTTATTTTGTGGTAGAAGTTACTGAGATGCAGGAAAGTGACATGCATAAAATTAGTTATAAACTTCTTGGGAAAATAATTTCAATTTTTCCCATTATTGTATAATAGTTGCCTATAGATTCAAAAGACTTTGTAAGATTCTCACAAAGAAATTCAAATAATTAGAAATAATATAAATTATTGATTAATGAAATAATTATTCATTTAAATATTTTAAAAACTTTAAACTCTCCAAAATGAGGGGAATCCCCTCATAAAGAGGATGTGGTTCAGAGGGTAAAATTGCCATTCAAATATCATATTGTCCTATTGCTTCAACCAAAAGCTAGTCAATATTTAGCTATGTATATTTGAATACTCAAATATAAATTTTAAAAAACCCAAACAGGGTGGCGCCTGCGGCTCAGTGAGTAGGGCGCCAGCCCCATATACCGAGGGTGGCATGTTCGAACCCAGCGCCAGCCAAACTGCAACAAAAAAATAGCCGGGCATTATGGCGGGCTCCTGTAGTCCCAGCTACTAGGGAGGCTGAGGCAAGAGAATCATGTAAGCCCAAGAGCTGGAGGTTGCTGTGAGGTGTGATGCCACAGCACTCTACCGAGGATGACAAAGTGAGACTCTGTCTCAAACAAACAAACAAACAAAACTTAAGGTTGAAAGTACAGAAACATCTATTCAAACTCTGGGGCTCATTGTTTATTTGCTGACTCTTGTTCAATAAGTGCAAATGCAAGTAGTAACAGAATAGACAGGAGAATCAAAATCAGATCAGTTTTCAAAATTGTTCATTTCCTAAACTTCCAGTTTTTCATAGTTTGGTGGGCAAGAGCTAAAATTCTTTTACTGAAATCTAATGAGAAAACCACCCATCTGGCCATCAGGGCTGATGCCAAGACATTGATAAGCTACCAACTATATGTTGTATTTAGTTCTGCTTATTTCTTCATTAGCATTTTCTTTTCAATATATTCTTCCAAAAGAGAGTTTAAAATATTTCATCTGCCTCTATTGGTTAAGAAGCAGTCACTATGATCTACTTAAAAACAAATCCATAGAAAATCTAACCATGAAGCTAAAAGTAATTGGTGACCTTCATCATTTCTGCCTCTCCACAGAATGACCTTACGCCTGAGAAGTTCATAGAGCGTCAATCCACTCTCCTGTCATTGCTGTGTATTTTGTGCTAAGCAAAGAGCAGATGGGACTCAGGCCTGTGCACTAACAACAAGGCTTCTGGTTCTTTAAAGGGCATCTCTGTCAGTTTTGCTGCTGTGGATATCTATCTTTGCTTAAAATTCCAAATTAAAATTGAAACCTTTGTGAAGAAGAGATATTATTCTTATAAAGTGATATTAAGAAATAATAGCCCTTAAAATACATTGCTACATGCTTTACAAATGTTATTGGGATAGGAACATAAAGCAAACAAACAAACAAAAGGAACAGAAAGGATTCTGCAGAATTTTTAGTTGTTTTATTAATTTCCTCTCTCTCTCTCCTTTTTCTATCCCTCCCTCCTTCAGTCCATCTCTCTTCTTCTTTCCTTCCCCACCCTTCCCCCTCTTCTGCTTTCCTTTTCCCTCTCCAACGCTGGTTACTGAAAATCCATTAGTTAATGATTTTGAAATGTCAAGACATGCTCTGACAACCTCTCAAATGCCTGAAAGAATTAATGTGAAGGAACAGGCGGGCAGCTTGCTGAATTCATTTAAAAAACAACAAATGTTATAGAATGAGAAAGGAATGCTAGCTGGTTTTTAAAGTAAAATTTTTTATTAAACTGAACAGTGATATCAATTGAACTAATTCTTTAATTCAGAAGAACTATCTTCATGCTATTTAGTCCAGAGAAATGTTGACTTACTATTTTTTTGCAATAATGGTGTACACAGCTAATTTAATGTCTTGATGGCTTTCTTCACAGAATCGTCATGAAAATTCACACATAATTCAAATTCAATCTCTCCACTATGCACAGATTAAACCATTGTAATAAAATCAAATCTGTTACTTAAAAATTAAAAACAATTTTTAATTGACATAAATTGTATATGTTGACCATGTACAACACAATGTTTTGAAGTACATATACACTTTGTGATGGCTAAATTGAGATAATTAGCATCTGCATCACCTCACTTACTTCTGACCATCATTTTCAGAATTATTCTCCTCCCCAGCCCTCTGATAACCTCAATTCTACTCTGTTGGTCCACAAACTAAATGTTTTTAGATTCCACATATAAGTGAAACCCTGTAGTATTTGGTTTTCTGTGCTTGGCTTATTTCACTTAAGTCTGACAAGTTCTGGAACTTACTACAGTGCACTTATTCTGACAGCACTGTACAAACAGCTCAGTAAGGTTTCATAACCTTGGTATATCAGCGTCTGACAGCTGTGCTCCGGTCAACATGTGGCAGTGTCTCGCTGAGTATTATTCATTATTGTTCTTGCACGTTCTGTGCCATTGTGAGAATGTTGGAGCTGAAATTAGAGCAATGAACAAACATTGAATTTCTTGTTCAACTTGGGAAGAGTGGAAGTGAAATCTGGGACATGTTAGTCCAAATTTATGGGGATGACACCATGAAGAAAATGGCAGTGTACAAATGGAGTAAACGTTTTTCTGAACGGAGAGAAAGCTTCATTGATGAAGAGAGCTCAGGGAAGCCAGTAACACGTGGAACTAACGAAAACATTGCAAAAATTTGTCAAATTGTGCATCAAAGTTGTCAGCTGACTGTGAGAAGCATAGCAGATCACTGATAGAGAAATAGTCAGGAAACTCTTAACCGAAAATCTTATCTTGAGAAAGGTGTGTGCTAAAATGGTCCCAAAGGAACTTACAGCTAAACAAAAGTAAAAAGAGTTGTTAAAGTTTGTCAAGACCTTTTGGAGAGGCAAGATGATGTTTTGGGCCATGTTATCTTGGGCGATAAAACATGGCTGTACCAATACAACCCTGAAACAAAGCATCGAATTGCACATTGGAAGTCAGCCAATTCTCCATGATCATAAGATTCCACCAGTCCAAATCAAGAGTCAAACAATGTTGCTAACCTTTTTTGATATCAGAAGGATTATTCATTATGAATTTGAACCAAATGGGCAAATAGTTAACCAAGTTTACTCTTTGGAAGTCTTGAAAATGCTGTGTGAAAAAGATAAAAATTACCTGAACTTTTCACCCACAACCTACAGTTCTTAATCATGACAATGCACCGGCTCACACAGCGCTTTTTGTGCAGGAGGTTTTAGCCAGTAAACAAGTAACAGTACTGGAACACCCTCCCTACTAACCTGATGTGGCCCCCAGTAACTTTTTTCTTTACCTGAAGATAAAGGAAATATTGAAAGGAAGACAATTATTTAACAACAGCTTTGATGGGCATTCCAGAAAAATAGTTCCAAAATTGTTCTGAAGGGTGGACTAGGTGCTGGCATTGGTACATAGTTTCCCAAGAAGAGTACTTTGAAGGTGACCCAAGTGATTTTCAGCAATGACATATATAGCACTTTTTCTAGGATGGGTTCATGAACTTAATTGTCAGACCTTTGTATTATCCTCCAGGTTTATCCCTGTTGTTATGACAGGATTTTCTTCTTTTTTAGGGTCAAATAATACTCCACTGTGTATATATGCCACATTTTCTTTTATCTATTCATCCAAGTGATGGACACTTAGTGTGATTTCAGGTTAGGACACTGGGAATAAAGCTGCAATGAACACTGACAGCAGATACCTCTTTGATGTTCTGATTTCATTTCCTTTGGACATACACCCAGAAGTAGGATTTCTGGATTATATGGTAGTTTTATTTTCAATTTTTTTAGAAATCTCTGTATTGTTTTCCATAATGATTACACCAATTTCTACTCCCACCACCAGGGTGAAAGGGTTCCCTTTTCTGCATACCCTTGGTAGCTTATCTAGCTTATCCGTCATCTTTTTGGTAAAAACTGTTCTAACAGGTGGGAGATGGTATCTCATCATTTCTCTGGTAATTAGTGATGCTGAGCATTATTCACATACCTATAGAACATTTGTATGACTTCTTTTGAGAAATGTCTATTCAGCTCCTTTGCTGGTCTTTTAATTGGGTGATTTGTTTTCTTGCTATTGAGTTGTTTGAATTCTTTAGATAGTTTGGATATTAAGTCTTTACCAGATATACAGTTCTCAAATATTTTCTCCTGTTCCATAGGTTGTATTTTTTACCCTGTTGACTGCTTCCTTGGCTATGTCTATTATATGCCGATTAAAATTACAGCAATGAAATTAAATCTCTATTAAATAATAATTATTATTATTTTGAGATAGAGTCTCACTCTGTCACCAAGGCTAGAGTACAGTGGCATCATCATAACTCAGTGCAACTTCAAATTCTTGGGCGAAGTGATCTTCCTGCCTCAGCCTCTTGAGTAGCTTAGGACTACAGGTATGTGCCACCAGGTTCAGTTAATATTTTTTTTTATTTTTGTAGAGACAGGGTCTCACTATTGCCCAGGCTGTTCTCTGACTCCTGGCCTCAAGTGATCCTCCCACCATAGCCTCCCAAAGTGCTACTGGGGCAAGCCAGTGCTCCTGGGCCCTCTTCTTTATGATTAAGAAGATTTTGTGGGAATGTGTTTTGGCATAAGCATTTTATACCCAGAGCCTTTTTGGCCACTTTGGGCAAAGTCCTCTAAGCGGCAGGATGCTTCTGCCACAGAATCCCCAGATTTCTGATCTCACCGGGGAGGCTCTTTGGGGACTTTTCACATGGTAATGAGTAACTGGCTGCTTTACTGACTTTCCACACAAAAACATAAGAACTGTGAAATTTTTGGTGGATAGGTTCAATTAATTATCTATTCTAACAGCTGCTTATTACTTTTATTATTAATTAATAGGGTTATGAGGTACCATAGATATTAAGACTCTCTCTCTCTGGAGCCTAAATTACTGCCGCTGGAGAATTATCAAATCATATTGATCTCAGTCTCAGGGATGTTTCTCCAGAGCTGACTTGCACCTGTGCCTAACCCAAGGGAGAAAAACACCCAGGGTATCTTAGAGTGCAGTTGCTTCATGGAATTTGCCCTCATTGATCAGCATGGGATTCTTTTGCCTTTGTTGTCATTTCCCACTCAGATAAATCTTTCATTGCTGTGGTGGTTTTAATGACTAATTTTTATTTTATTTTTTTCCTCTAAAAAGCAATAAAGAGGGCTGCACGCAGTGACTCACGCCTATCACCCTAGCACTCTGGGAAGCTGAGGTGAGTGGATTCCCTGAGATCAGAAGTTTAAGATTAGCCTAAGTAAGAGCGAGACCCCATCTCTGTCTCTACTAAAAATAGGGAAAATAAAAAACAACAACAACAACAAACTAGTGACAGATGCCTGTAGTCCCAGGTACTCCAGAGAAGGAGGAGGCAAGAGAATCATTTAAACCAGGGAGTTTGAGGTTGCTTTGAGCTATGATGCCATGACACTCTACCTAGGGCAACAGAGTGAGATTCTATCTCAAAAAAACAAAGAAACAAAATAAATAAATAAATAGTGATAAATGTACAAGGCGAAGACTTCAAGCAGCTCAACCACTGAGACCCAGTCATCTTTTTCTCCCAAGAGAAGCATCTACAAAGCCTCCCATAACAGAGAAAAATTTCATTCTTTAGCCAGTAATTCAAAGGTTTCCAGGGACTTTCCTCACCCTCTTTCCCTTTTTTGTGTATTTATTTTTTTGTCCCAGTCTAGCCGCAAACCCCCCTTCTCCAGCATCTCCACTATTTGGTTTCTGGTTGAGTACTGGGTCTTGTTCCTGGTTGTCTATCTGGCAGGGAACTGTCCATTCTCCTGCAAAAGCCTATACAGCTTCAAGGCTCTGTTCGGGTCTGACCAGTCCCACAAGGTCTTCAGATTTCCCCAGTCTGAAATGATCTGCTCTCTCTTTTCATCTTGTCAGAACCTTTACTATGGTTTTCAAGATCTCTGGTCTCCTTGCATTTGCCTCATGTATTTGTCTCCACTACTGAATTGTAAGATCTAAAGGGGAAGGCTTTGAGAAGCCTGGACACTAGGCTTAGCTCAGCCATTAGTAACTGTGGCCCAGAGAAAACCACTAGGCCTCACGGAGCTCAAAACAAACAACATTTGTTTTTGCAAACAAACAGCCAAGCCCTGCAAGATTCAAGAAGAAAGCAGTAACTGTGCTGCCTCTATGTTTTTAAAGTAGTGAGACATATTCTTTCTTCCTCACGTAAGTGAAAACAAACATTTTTAAATAAAGAAATTAGGTCTTTACTGTCCCCAAGGAATGGAAGCCTAGTGGAAAAATAAAAGAATGTGTTTATTGAAGTATGTGAGGCAAACACTGGGAATTATAAATCCCAAGTTCCAAAGAATGTTTAATAACTTACAAGTTGATTGAATTCATGGACTCTTATTGGTGGCCTTTCAAATTAAATATAATCTGTGTAATTTTTCTTGAAAAGTTGTTTATACCATGAATTATGCCTTATACACTCTCAGGCAGAGATGGTGAGGAACTCATGACCTTATGTGAATAGTTAAAATGCTCAGGACATAATCAGCAATATCCTTCTAGGAAAGAATTCCATTTGAATCTAAAGTAGGTGTTAATATTCATAAGAGAACAGAATTATTATCTGAGGAAATCTATCATGAAGAGTTCTATGACAAGAATTAAATAAAGCCCAAGAGCTTAATATTTTAAAAGAAAATTTCCTTTTAAAACTTGAAATGGAAGTGAATAATTTAACCTTTCAGGTTATGGAAATAAGCTTAGGAAATTCTCAGTCAACAAATATTAAGAACATTCACATTTAAAAAAGGGGAAACAAATAGAATCATATGAGCTTTTTAAAGTTTAACTTTATATAAATAACTTTGAAAACCTACATAAAAATAATATTCTAGAAAAATATAATTTGCTCATCCAGAAGATAGAAAAATCTAGGCAGATATATTTCCAAAGAAGATACACAAAAAGTAATCCAGAAATATCTTTTGTCTCTTCAAATAATTCCCAGGAGAATTCTATAGAACATTTGGAGAACGCAGAATTCCAGTGATACTTAAATTATTTCAGATCATAGGAAAAAAGAAAAGATGTTAAGTGCATTTTATCAAGTATAATAATGATAATAAAATAATGACAAAGATAACATCAAAAGGGAAATATAGAGACCAATTTCATTTGTCAACGAAGTGCAGAAATGTGAAATAAAATATCAGCAAATAAAACTTAGTAGTTTCTTAAAATAATAGCAAATTATTACCAAGTAAGATTTACTCTAGAAATGTAAGTGAAGACAATATTACAACTGATAATTCATTATTTGATAGATCTAAGGGAAGAAAATATATCATTATTAGTAACTATGCTGAAAAAGGCACTGAATTAACACCATGTTTTATAGGAGAACATAAATAGTCTTAAGTTCTTTTTTTGATGCAGTGATGAGATCTAGTGGAGGTTATTCTCAAGTTAATTTCAACAAATAAACATATTTCATGAATACATGAACATAAATTAATTCTGAATAAATCAATGTTTTAAATATAAAACATAAAATAACAAAAATATGAAGTAAAAACATAAGTAGACTCCTATAAATAAGCAAATCTTTCTAATGATAGACTCAGTTGCATAAGACATTTTAGGAAAGATTGCAAAATTCAGCTATGTTCAAAAAAAAAAAGAAAACAAAAACTTCTGCATGGTGGTAAAACTATGATGAGCCATTTCAAAAGACTGACAAATGATAAAGTCAGAAATACTGTTTGTAACTCAAATTACAGAGGAAAGGGTCACCTCTCTCTTATATAAACATCTTTTTAAAAAACAAGAAAATATCTGTTAAAGTAATAGGAAAAATAGATAAAGAATATGAGCAGACTATTCAGTACAGGTAATACAAATGAGCTTTAGGTTTCTAAAAGGAATGCTCATCAGCACTCATCCACAGAGGATGCCGATTCAAACCTACCACACATATAGTTTCTAACATGGCCCTAGAAGTATTTGACACTCTTCCCATTGGCAGATGAAGTCTGTCTCTCTTTTTCTCAATTCTAGATTTTGTAACTTCTTGATCAACAGAATGCAGCAGAAATATTGCTATCCCAATTTCTGAACCAAGGCTAAAGAAATGGGTAGTTTCTACTTCTTGTATCTTTTCTCTTAAAACTCAACCACCATGCTGTCAGGAAGCACAAGCTTCCTAGTGGAAAGGCCCATATGGACAGGAGCCAACAGCCAGTACAGACTAGCAAGCCAGGTAAGTGTGTCATCATCATGGGAGAGCCACCAGCCCTGGCTGAACTGCCCCAGGTATCACCACCAGGAGCAGAGATGAGCTACTCTCATCAAGCTTGCTGAAATTGAAGATTAGTGAGCGAAGTGATTGTCTTATTTTGTTCTGTTTTAAGCCAATATGAGCTATGATCTTTTAAAATGAAGTAATTGATAACCAGAGCAACCCATTTTTACTATCTTTCATTTTTAGAATGGCAAAAATTAAAAAAAAATGGCAATTCTATTTTCAAGGTTATGTGAGAGAAGTTGCTCTTGTTCTTTGCTAGTAGATTAGAGATGAGATGGATTGGGGTGGTAGTAGATGCAATCATTTTCCTGTATTGTTCTTTTTCACTCTTTTAAATTTAGAAGCATATGAATATACTATCTCTTTATTTATTTGAGACAGAGTCTTTTTGTTGCCCTTGGTAGAGTGCCGTGGCTTTAGAGCTCAAAGCAACTTTAAACTCTTGAGCTCAAGCAATTCTCTTGCCTCAGCCTCTCAAGTAGCTGGGACTCTAGGTGCCTGCCACAATGCCCAGCTATTTTTAGAGATGGAGTCTCGCTCTGGCTCAGGCTGGTCTAGAACCTGTGAGCTCAGGCAATCCACCTGCCTCTGCCTCCCAAAGTGCTAGGATTACAGGCTTCAGCCACTGTGGCTGGTCTTGTAATATCTCTTCTACACAATCTACTTTGAATATAAAAAATGTTAAAGTATGTACAAGTTAATTATTTAGGAAAATTATATTTAGCATGCACATTGAATTATATAACTTATAAGATAATTTTGCAAACATCTCATTGTATTAATCATAGCAGCTTATGAAGAGTACATAAGTAGGGCAATTATCATACCCCTCAATTATAATTGCAGAAGCCAAGTCTCTGGTTGTCACCCATCAAGTTAATAAGAAGGCCAGAATTTAAACTGAGCTCTCCTGACACCAAATTCAATTCTCTTGAACAAGATGACTTCATTTAGTGGAAACCAAACTATGATAGAAATTAGGGGACCTAGGTCCTATTCCCAAATTCATTTTTGATCCTTTAACTTCCTTTGCATTTGATTTTATCATCTAGAAACTATACCTGAAAATTCATATCGTTCTCACTTACTTCTGGAGAGCATGATAGGGATAAAATAACAAAGATGAAGGTGTTCTTAAAAAATCGTAATTGCAAAGCTTTAAAACCAGCGACTATAAATACGAAAGTAAAAAATAGCATGTCTCTGCTTGAAGATAGCAGACTGAGCCCAAGAATTTACAGTTAAGTGGAATTAAGAATAACCACCAACATGAGATGTAAACAAATTTCAAGGAAATAGGAAGCAGATGGAGAAATGAAAACTGATAAGTAGGAGGCAGGCAGCTCTGTACATTAGTATCACGAACTCGGAAGAAATACAGCCAGAGAGGTTGCCCATCATCCCCACAGCTCTCTACACTGTGTCAGGATTTGGACGTACCCTGTACATTACTATCCTTTCAGACTAAAAGTGAGGGCTTTCTATGAAGATATTAATGCATATCAAATAAAGCCAATGCCATTCAGGTTCGTAAGCATCTCCAGTGAAGTCACTGACTCTTGCTTAGTCATCTCAGAATGAGTCTATAAGAAAATGCCATGAAGGTTATGTTAACCAGTTCAATGAAAATATTCCAAATTGTATATAAAACCAGCACAATATACCCCATGATTGCATTAATGTACACAGCTATGATTTAATTAAAAAAAAAGACAAATTCCATGCACATATTCAGGCCTCTCATTGCCACATTCTAAGAAATGACCATTGAGAAATGAGAGGAAATAGAAAAAAATTTTTTTAAAAATTATTGATTGGTATCCTTAGAAAGTTTCACCCAAATTGTCCATCTATTAAAAAGAAAGAAAAAATAGTACAAAAAAATTAAAAAATTAATAATCAGGAAACAGGAAATATCTCTGAGTTTTTCTCCATGCTGCACACACACAAGAAAATAAATCCATTAGAATTCAAGTTGAAGAAATGTCTCAACGTCCTCTTCTCCTTTGGTAATCCCTTAGCCATTATGGAACGGAAGCAACCAAATGCCACTTCCTCCTACGCTTCTGTAGTTACAACAGTAGTTATCCAATCTTAGTAGGATTGGATCCATAGGCTCACATGGAAAGCTTCTTAAAAGATAAGTTGCGGGGCCTCATCCCCAGAGGGATTGATAATTACATTTTAACAAGTTCTCAGGTAGTACTGACGCTGTGGGTTAGGGGGCTACACCTTAACGACTACTGAGGGTGGACACATGACTTAGGTCAATCAAAGAGATGCAGCTGTCTGGGATTTGAAACGATGATGCAAACATAAAGTTAGTTGACAAAGCCCAGTTATCTGCGGAGAGAGCAGAAAGATCATGAATCTAACTCTGACAACACCGAGTTCAACCACAAACCTCAAAGCAAGCAGCACGATTGTTGCATGACGGTGGCTGTCCAGCCTTTCTGGATTCTTGCCTGTTTCCTGGAGATGAGCTTCCTCACCTTGCTGTCAGTTCTATGAGCTACTCTATGTTCTTGCAGGAAATTCCCTGTGGGGGTGAGTTCACCAGCGTCAGTTGCTGTTGCCTGCATCCAGGACCCCTGACTGATGTAGCAGTGCCATCAGTGAGCTAGCCGGGACTTAAATTGTCAGTTGAGGTGTCAGTAACTCAGTTGTGGACAAAAGCTGAGTAAGCGCAGTGATAGAGGAAATGCTCTGAGGACTATGAGCGTAGAGGAGAGGATTTAATCTAACTAAGTGGTTAGCAATTGGGGGATAGGTAGTGAGGAAAGAGTCTGCTTGGAGTGAGTGTTAGGGGCAGAACACGGAAGGATGAAATGAGAGCCGTAAGTAGGAGTGAGGCTTTGGAGAACCTGTGTGCTCCACAAGGGAAAGTGTGACTCAGTCTGTGACGCGGTGAGGGCAATTTGGCTTCTGATTCTCTGCCTATGAAAGATCAATAACAAAGCAGAAAAAGATTGTTTTGTAATAAATAAATTAGAGACTCTGCATGCATAGTAACAAGGAGTAATGTTGACAAATTTAAAAAATACTATCCTTGCTGCATCAGCATTTACACAGAAATTTCAGACCTCTTTTTTTTTTTTGAGACAGAGTCTCACTACGTCACCCTCGGTTGAGTGCTGTAGCGTCATAGCTCACAGCAACCTCAGGCTCTTGGGCTTAAGTAATTCTCTTGTGCCAGCCTCCCAAGTAGCTGAGACTATAGGCACCCAACACAACATTGGCTATTTTCCCGTTGCACTTGTAACTGTTGCTTAGCTGGCCTGGGCTGGGTCCGAACCCACCAGCCACGGGGTATGTGGCTGGCGCTGTTAAGCACTCTACTATGGGTGCTGAGCCCAGACCTCCTTTTTAAACATTACTCTTCATTCATGTAATTTCAGTCACAATATTGATTTGGTATCATGGCATGTTAACTATTTTCTCTCAAAAGTCTTTCTAGTTCAAGAGATTCAAGGTTCTTTCTAAAATCCAAATTAGAAAAGTAAATAATTAAATGTTAGTTAACGAGGTTTTCCTGTATCCTTAAAAGTGATTACGTTTAGGTTTACCTTTACAGGGTCATATCCCCTTTGACCTTTACAATATCTCATAGCAGATTTAATCCTTCAAACATAGAATAATTGATACTATTAGAGCTAAAATGTAGTAAACACTAAAGTATAAACCTTGACTGTATATAGAATGTATTCATTTAATGCTTATAAGATCTCTCTGAGGTTAGTACTATAAGTATTTCAGTCTTATAATTGAGAAAACCATGACTTGGTAAATTTATACAATATGGCCAAGGCCAAACACTGAGTCTTATAACTGATTTTCAAATCCTCATCTGACTCCTTTTGAGAGAGAAAGGGTACAAAAGTAACCTGAGAAGTTTGCACGCCTTCCTCTTGGCCACCAGGACAGCCTGCAGCCCTTGACGGGACTCCACATGATGCTCTTCATTCTAGATCATTCCTGAAATATTCGGAACAACTTTTCGGAAAAAAGTTTTTCTGAATCACCTATTATATATTTGGTTCTAAGAGGATAATCAATACATGCCTATTTAATACAGTAGTAAGATGATAGCACTGCCATCAAATCTTATGTCACCTCTGTTTGGAATTTCATATAATCACATTGTTTTGAGATTTGTAAGACCGAAAATAAGCAATGAGGGGAAACAGTATCCCCTGCCTGCCTGCTAGGCCCCCAGGAGTCTTCCCGCCTTCATCCTCCTGCATGATCTGCTTTCTTTACCAGTCCTCTCTCACTCAGCACACACCAGCTTCCTGTGTTTAGAGATCCTTTATAACCTCACTAACACATCAATGTACTTAAGAAAGTTTACTCATTTCTACCCATTCAATATTTCTACTAGTAGGACCCCTCTCCCCCACTGAAGTAATTTAGTCATGTTGTGCTTCTCTTTGGAAATCTCGAGAAGCAATTCCTTGCTTAAAGAATAAAGTTTGCTATGAAGAAATAAAGGTACTTGAGGAAAAAAATTACAGTAATTATTTCATATTTTAGTTTTTCCTAAAACACTCCTATGAGAAAGTTGATGTCAAATATTTAAAAAATTATAAATTGATTAAATACAGATGAATTGCTTTCCAAAGAAATCCATGAAATAGACCAGATGTGATGGCTCACCCCTGTAATCCTAGCACTTTGGGAGGCTGAGGTGGGAGGATCACTTAGGACCAGCCTTAGCAAGAGGGAAACCCCACTGCTACAAAAAATGGAAAAATTAGCTGGATGTGGTGGCAGGCCACCAGTTACTACAAATAGTCTACCAGTTACTCTAGAGGCTAAGACAAGGGGATCATCTGGCCCAGGAGTTTCAGGCTGCTGTGAGCTATGATGACACTACAATTCTCTTGCCTCAGCCTCTCAAGTAGCTGGACTACAGGTGCCCATAAACCTAAATCTCTCCCACAGCTGCACAGTGGGAATGTTGCTTCCCTTTGACCAACATCCCTCAGGCTTTGTAACCACTATTCCACTCTCTTCTTCTGAGTTCAATTGTTTCAGATTCCATGTATAAGTGAGAACATGCTGTATTTGGGGGGACCTGGCTTATTTTTCTTAGCAGAGGGTCGTCTATGTTGTTGCAAATGACAGAATTTTCTGCTTTTTAAAGCATTTTACAGTTTTTCAATGTGAATATATGTCACATTTCTGTATTTATCCATTCGTGGACACTTGATGGGTTGATTCCATAGCTGGCTATTGCATGCACTCATTTGGGGTGCTATGTCACCTCTCATGCATTTGTGATACTGTGTTACCTCTTCTGGATGTGTGCTGCTATGTCTTCATATGGAAAAGAGACACTTCATGAAGAACCAGTAATTGGGCGTATTATGAGTATTCATGTGGGAATGTGGGGTGCAAAGGAGAGTTATCTATTATATACCATATTAAAGTTGAATATAAAACTAAAAGATTTTTTAGCCAGGCATTGTAGTGGGCACCTGTAGTCCAAGCTACTAGAGAGGCTGAGGCAAGAGAATTGCCTAAGCCCATGAGTTGGAGGTTGCTGTGAGCTGTGATACAACAGCACTCTACCAAGGGCAACAAAGTGAGACTCTGTCTCTTAAAAAAAAAAAAGGCAACGAAAATAAAAGATTTTTAATAATTTTATTGTAGGGATAAAAGAGGGGATTATGAAATATAATTTGCCCTTGGCTCCATCAAGAGCTAATTTTTTTTTTTTGGAGACAGAGTCTCACTCTGTTGCCTAGGCTAGAGTACAAGAAAAATAAATGGTAAGTATTTAAGGTGGTAATATGCTAATTAGACTTATTCAGTCATCTGCACTGTAAACATACAACCTAATAGCACTGAGTAGCCCATAATTACATACTATTATAACTTGCCAAGAAAAGAAGGGTAAGTAAATGCTTTGTAGATATATAGATTCAAGTTTAAGTCTAGGCTCTGATGCATATAGCTGTAAGACAGTGGGGAAAATAGTTAAATTTCTTTAGGGTTCAATATTCTTGTCTATAAAATGAGAAGATTAAAAAATAAAGGTTTT
>CAUYON010078726.1:0-10609 GCA_963573935.1 Arctocebus calabarensis
CCAAAAAGGCTGGACAACTGCTGAGGAGACACCTGTGCCTTGGTGTCTCCTTCACTTCACACCTAGGACTAAATGTGAAACCCCCATCTCCTATGCCTAGGTCAATTTCTTGTGAATTTCCTAGGCCTCAATTCCATGAATAGACTGTATCCATTCATTGATACATTCATTCACCTTGCACCTGGCGGAAGGGACCGTATTCATTCGTTTCCTGGCCAAGGAACCCATACACCTATATATACCCTGAGACTAAAGGCCTAAAGGAGGAGATGGGGAAAGACCGGGAGAGAAACGGAGAGAGCTTCTCTCTCCCCACTAGAATTCTCTCCCTCTACCAAGAGCCTTAGTGTTTTCTGTATTCTTTTCTGTGAATAAATTCTGTCTTACCACTAGGTGGTGAGGGGAAATAATGTAATGAAGAGTAATAAAATACATGTTAATTGAAAAAAAAAAAAAAGACAGGGTTTGCTTGACTTTTCTGCTGCTATATAGCAAACCACCCCATGCAGCGGCTTAATACAATTACCACCACATATTATCTCTCCTGGTCACAGGTTTGGCTAGCCTCCAGCAGGCAGGTTTTGCTCAGGGTCTCTGCATGGTTGCAGTCAGAGAACATCTTGCAGCTTTGTTCACTGGCACAGCTGGTGCCTGGGCTGGGAAGAAAGAAAGATCTGAGGGCGAAACAGCTGGTGCTTCTTGGACATCCCTTTCTACCTCTAGGCTGCTCCCCATGCAATCTCTCTCACATGGCAACTTCCATGCAGCTCATTCTTCTTACATGGTTGCCCGGAGCTCCAAGGGACACAAAGAGGGATGGAAGGCTGAGCACTCTGTTGCTTGCTTTTTATGCTCTAGCCTTGAATGTCTTGAAGGGAGCGTCCACTGCTTTCTATAGGTAAGAAACAAGTCATTCCGCAGGAATTAGAGCCACTTTGTGATGGAAAAAGCATCAAAATGATTTTGTAGGCAGGTTTTAAACTTACCGGAGTTATTTTCAATCCTGCCTACTCATCAGAATCATCTGGGAAGCTTTTACAAATCCTGATACCCAGTCCATGCCCCCGACTAAAGCAGAAATTTGTCTTGAGTAAAACCCAAGCATCAATTTCTTAACACCATGAACCCAAGTTTAAGAACCACTGCTTTAGATGGGAGGGAGGATCCCTGTTTAACGTGCAGAATAAAACAATCTGAAGTCCTCCTTCTTAACCTCAGAAGACCCAAAGGCTGCTGCTTGTCATAAATATTTTAAATATTTTCTGTGTGTGCTGAATTAAAATTCATAGGTAATATAATTCGCCTATACATATAAATTTCAAAAATATCAACATATTAGCTTAACTAACATTAAAGGTAAAATACAGAAAGATAATTTATAATAAAATAATAAAAATGTCAGGAAGTAAATGCTTGGGCTTGACAACACTACTCATAACATACTCAGATGCTCACACTACATGTGGAATCAGTGTGAATGCCACCCCCACAAATGCAGATCGATGACACCTACGTGCTATGTGGGAGGTGCAAATGCACCTGCAGCTTGAAAATCAATGGTGTGATTTTCCAAAAATAAAGTAATTGTGTCCATTAGCTAGGGCTGCCATGATATATCACCCACTGTGTAGCCTAAACAATAGAAGTTTATTTTTTCACTGTTCTAGAGTTTAGAAGTTTAAGATCAAAGTGTCAGTGGGTTGAGTTTCTTCCGAGGCCTCTCTCCTTGGCTTGCAGATGGCTCTGTCCTCACACGGTCACCTCACTGTGCCTGTGTGTATCTGATGTCTCTTTGCCTGTGTCCTACTCTCCCCTTCTTATAAGAACACTAGTCATATTAGATTAAAGCCCACTCTCATGACCCCATTTGAACTTAATCACCTTTTTAAAGAACTTAGTAATGCATATCAAAACCAAACAAAGGCATATAATCTTCCTTTAATTAATTGCATTCTAGGCTCAACGCCTGTGGCTCAACGGGCTAAGGCGCCAGCCACGTACACTTGAGCTGGCGGGTTTGAATCCAGCCTGGGCCTGCCAAACAACAATGACGGCTGTAACCAAAAAATAATTAATTGCATTCTAGAACACTTATGGTGTGTTTTTAAAACCCAGACTCACCAAAAATAGCACAGAGTGAGTTGTTTATCATAAACAACAGAAATTGACACCTATGATCCTGGAGGCCGGGAAGATGCCAACAGTACTGGTGCCTGACAAGGGACCAGTCTCCACTTCCAAAGTGGCACCTGATTGGTGCATCCTCTGGAGACGACCCCTGTGTCCCCACATGGCAGAGGAGATGGAAGGATGAGAGCCCCCCCTTCAACCTCAAGGCCTTTTCATAGAGTGGTCATCTCATTCAGGAGGAGAGTCCTCATGACTTAGTCACTTCTCAACGGCCTCATAATATTGTTGCGTTAGGGCAGTGGTTCTCAGTCTGGGGGTCACGACCTCTTTGTAACGATGAAAACACATCCTGCATATCAGATATTTACATTACGATTCATAACAGGAGCAAAATTACAGTTATGAAGTAGCAACAAAAATAATTTCATGATTAGAGGGGTCACCACAACATGAGGAACTATATTAAAGGGTTGCAGCATTAGGAGGCATTAGGAAGGTTGAGAACCACTGCATTAGGAATTAAGCTTCAACATGAATTTTGGAGGGGGTACCATCATTCAAAACATAGCAATATGTAAAATGGAGTTAGATTCAAGTCTTAGTCAGAAAGCAGATTTTACACCTACATGAATGTCTCACTGGACATCTGACAGTTGTACAAGTTCAGAGATCATTTATTTGTTCAGGACTATTCCCCACCAGCTTCTCCACACCACTTCAATCACTGCAATACCCAAAATGTTCTGTAGAGGGCAGAATTGTCCCCTTTGGGAATGTCCGATTTAAGGGAACCCAACAATAAATCATACTCTAAATATTTCTCTTGTCAGGGAAAATCGCCACCCCATAATTTACTTGTTAAGTTTTGATTTTTTTGTTATTAGAATTTCTAAAATTGAGTAAACTATTATTGTATTTGATATTTAAACTTGATTGTAGGGCTATCTGACATACTGGAAATTACCCAAGTACAAAGGGGATTTAATTCCAAACAAAAGTTGTTTGGGTTTTTTTATGCTGTTCCAAATTAGCTACGCCAATGAGTCTGTCAGTTGGTCTAATAAATAGTCTAAATCTTCTAGCACGCAATGAGGGAGTAGAATTTTTTCCTCTTCTTACACATTTGAGAAAAAGCCAAAACTAAATTTGCAATTTATCAAGTCTCCTAAACCTGTTTCAACAGTGAATGTCTACCTTGAATTTGGTGTGATGTGTGTACACCTAATTGAAAAAGAAGAAAGGACAATATAAAGAAAAAGTACTATTGTTTAGCTGGTAGTTTTATTGCATCCAGAGTGCCAGAATCAGCAGGTTGGGGGCCACATATCCAGCCCAAGCCTGTGTGATGCCAGAGGCCTGCTCTCCACTACTACTCAAATCTCACAGGATGCACTGTCCAGAAGGTGGCCAAAAACAAGGTAAGGAAACATTGTGGGATGTGTGGCATTCCTCAGCAAGCCACAAAATCTATCTTAGCAGTGGGACAGGTGAGATGGTCCCTTAGAGCACTTCATAGTCCATCAGCTTTAGAATTTGATTTGCTGTGGACAGGGCCCAAATTCCCCTTGTATTATCAATGTCTAAGTCCAGGGGGAAAAGGTCTGAATAAAACATACATAATTGGGCCAAACCTAACTTAGAATATTTAAAATGTTGAATATATTATGCTTCAACGGCTAGATTTTAAATGCCTCGAAATGGACATTATTATTCCCTATCTCTTCTCTTCTCCAGCACATAAAAGAGTTTCCTCTGTGAGTCTTTTGAGAAATGCCAAGGTAATTCTACCCTTCGCACAATTGGAGGTAATACTGTCCCCCATTGGTGGGTATTATCCACCAAGACCCCTCTTCCTGGTCTCAGCATCCAGGAGGTCTTCCACAGAGAGAGGGGAGAACAAGGCTAAAATCGTAATGTTATTGCCTCTTTTTAATTGATTTTCCTTTGATCACTTTGAGCTATTGGCTCTTTTATAGCATGAGGGAAATTATTTACGATCACGTCTCCAAAATATCAGGTGGAATAGTTTTCATGGCCAATATGAATCCTAGTATGAGTGGTTACGCTAATGGTTCAACACATATTTTTAAATGAATGAATGGATGATTAAATCATGTGTACACACTAGAGAAGACAAAATGACCTGGAAAAGTGAGTATAGTGACAAAGCATGAGTAGAGTCTCATCTGAACATCATCTTCTATGAGACAGAAACTGGGAATTTTATTCTGGCTGTTACTTTCAAAACCATGAGTTTGAGGTAATCCTTTTAAATGTCATTATTTATATTTTGAGTCATTAAATGATTCTCAAGGACTTTACTCTGGAAAAAAGAGACCGTGTTTATAATACTTTAGCTGCATGTTACAGTACATTGTATTCTGTCATTCCATCCTTAAATCCCAAGAGTCCTTGTGTAGATTCTGTCCCCATGGTATCGAGAAGGCTATGACAGTGTAGGCTTAAACAGGCTCCTTGCCATTGGTGTGTATCCACAGCTTTCAGAGGCTCAAGAGGTTTCCCTTTTGACCCTATACCAGAGAATCACATTTTACACACACTATGCAGTATGTATGACAGATGCTATAGGAACTCAAAGATAGCAATTAAATATAATTGAACTTAACTTATACCTTTTCCCCTCCTACTTCCCAAACACATTTAGGGATGCCTTCCAGAATAGAAGAGACCATGCATAATGATTGATTCATCTGGTCAATGACATGATCAAACGATGAACAGTAACAATCCAATCATTGTAGTCATAGCATATTCAAACTATTATGATAATTTTACAACAGCCAAATGGAATTTGAGTGGTGCAACAAATCTTCCTTTCAGGCCATTTCTATTATGCATCACCCCATTGATTATTTGGCAACTGATGTAAAAAAATTGTTGAACATCATTTTACACATGTAGCCTTTCCTGAGACCACCAAGGGAATTGAATAAAAAAAGAAAGTATGGTTCATTTGTGAGCCTAAATGCCCACAGATTTCCAAGATTGTTAAAAATCATTTTTCTACTCAGCATATATATATATACTCAGCTGCTAAGTTCCCCACGTGGGACTTTATATCAAACACCAAAAGATGAAAAAAGTATATCCCTCAAAAAACTCATGGCTGAACCAGAATTAAAATCAGTACATAATGACCTATAATATAATGTTAATTGTCTGATACAGTAGCCACTAGCCATATGCTACTACTGAGACCCTGCAGGGTGGCCAGTCTGGACTGACAAGTGCTGTAAATGTTTAACACATGCTAGATTGCAAACAATCTTTTCCAAAAAATGTAATATATTTCATTAATAAGTTTTACAATGATTATATGTTTGTGATGATTATATACACACATACATATGTTTGTGATGGTTGATTTTTTTTATTTATTTTATTTTTCATTTTTTTTTTTTTTGAGACAGAGTCTCACTTTGTCGCCCTTGGTAGAGTGCCGTGGCGTCACACAGCTCACAGCAACCTCCAACTCCTGTAGGTGATTCTCTTGCTTCAGCCTCCCAAATAGCTGGGACTACAGGTGCCCACCACAATACCCAGCTATTTTTCTGTTGTTGCAGTTCGGCCGAGGCTGGGTTTGAACCCGCCACCTTCAGTATATGGGGCCAGGGCCCTACTCAATGAGTCACAGGCACCACCCTGTGATATTTGATTTTATGTGTCAACTGTTGGGGCCACATGGTAACCAGATACTTGGTTGAACACCATTCTGAGTCTTCCTGCAAGAGTGTTTAAGAATGAGATTAACATTTAAAGGGGTAGACTGCATAAAGCAGACTGCCCTCAGTAATGCAGGTGATCCTCATCTGATGAGGCTGAGGCCTGAACACAACAAAAAAGCTGACCTCTCCTCTGCAAGTAAGAGAGAGTTTTTCCTGCCTGAAAGCCTTTGACTTAGTCCATTCAGTGACTAAAACAGACTACCATGGACTGGGTGGCTTATAAACAATACAAATTTCTTTCCTTTTTTCTTTCTTTCTTTGTTTATTTTTCTTGCAACAGAATCTCACTTTGTCACTTTGGGGTTGAACGCCCTGGTGTCATCTATAGCTTATAACAACCTCAAACTCCTTGACTCAAAAGATTCTTTTGCCTCAGCCTCGCAAGTGGCTGAAACTACAGGTGCCTGCCACAATAGCCAGATAGTTTTTCTGTTTTTAGTAGAGACACTCTTGCTCAGGTCAGTCTCAAACTCCTGAGTTTAAGTGATCCACCTGCCTCAGCCTCCCAGAATGCTAGGATTACAGGCATGAGCCACCATGCCCTGCCTACAGATTTATTTCTCATAGTTATGGAGACTGAGAAGTCCAGCAGATACAGTATCTGGGGAGAACCTGCTTCTGACCCATAGACAGCTACCTTCTCCTCTTGTCCTCACATAGTGGAAGGGACTCAAGAGCTTTCCAGGGTCCCTTTCACAAGGGCACTAATCACCTAATCACCTACAAAAGGCCCAACCTCTTAATACCACCACACTGGAGTTAGGATTTCAACATATGGATTTGTGTGGGGACACAACCATTCAATCTATAGCGGCTTTCAGACTAGAAATGAAACATTGCCCCTTCCTGTGTCTTGACCTGCCAGCACTTACACTGCCTGAGAAGTCTGAAGGGCAAGTTTCCCTCCCTAAACTAACGCTTATTTTCTGTCTGCTAAATGTACTTATTTTCCTCATTAACCAATGAACAATAATAAAATTGCTGAGAATCCCATTCATTTTCAGATTCTCTTGAATTGGCACTGTTTTAGGTACAAATTCTTCTGGGCTTTTCCCATTCATCCTTGAGTCCACTGAGGACTGTAACAGCGACAGTTTGCTCGGCCACCCACACACACTTCCTCTGACAAAGGCCCTCCTTTTTTCTCATGCTATGCTATAGTTGAAAAAAAGTAGTCCACGTGGCTGGGCTGTGGACTTGCATTGCTCATCTCCTTTCTGCTTCCCTTTTGCACAAAGGGCACTGAAGTCTCTTCTGTGATCCCTCTCTTGTTTACATAATAACTACTTCAGTCTTCTGTCATGTTTTCATTTTCTCTTGGGGAAAAAAATGCTACTCTCCCAGGAATTCATGAGAAAAAATGAGGGGTAGAGTTCAATTAGCACTCTTAGAAACAAACACTGAAGTGTTCAGAGTAAGGGGCAGGAGAGGGAGCTAGCGGATGAGTCAGCGGAGGCTGAGGAGGGAGATTGGAAAGCAGCGACATAATAATAGTTTAGCCCAATAAAGGAGGCTAGAGAGAGGAAGGAAAGCACTTTGGGTGGGAAAGAAATGTGAGGATGAAACCAGAAAACAATCACATGAGATGGCCACTAGCCACAGACATGAAGTTAAGAATCTTCACTATTTTTCCTTTATCAGACAGTGTTCTTAAAAGTCCGTAGGTTGATTAGCATTACCTTTGAATTTCCACAGCAGCTTTCAGAGTAGAGCCTTGTGGGGAGTCATGCATGGCAAAAGATGAGTCTGAGTAATAATAAAGAGACACATCCAATTTCCAGACATCTCAGTCCATGACTCAAGGAGTGAGATAACAGGGTCTGCTTGTAAGGAGAGAGCAGCGGATTCCATTCTCTAAAGTACACATTCCCATGTATTTCGACCAGACATCACATCCTGAAAAACTGCTAGAGGCTTCCGGGAAGCTGGAAAGAGCCTAAATCAATCAGGTTTTATTTGTTGCAAACAGCAGAAATTGATTCTGGGTGTATCATGTGAAAAATCATACATACATATATCTATATATATTTGAAAGGCTATGAAATAACTCACAGAAATTAAGGAAAAAGAGATCAAAATGCAGAAAAGCAAGCAGTCAAGGCAGCTCTGGAGATCTTGGTAGCAGGAACTAGAACACAGTCTACTCAGGGCCCTGGCATCAGGAGTCATCAGATGGCCAGAGCCATCTGGATAATTCAACATGAGATGCAGATTCTAGGGAGAGAGTGTCTTACCAGTGTAGTTTGGATCACTCATCCATTTCCTATCCAGGAAGGCCAAAGTTCCTTGACTGACAGCCTCCCACCCCATGCCTGAAAGTAGCAAACAAAGTATAACTGAGTCCTCCAAAGGACGATGCAAGTGCTGAGCAGGCAAAAGCATGAGGCACCCTCTGCAGGTCCTCGCCCTTTCTCTGTTCAAACCATCCATGACTGTCCTTGCCCTCCCACCTAAAACACATCCACACTCATGATCCTACCTTCAAGCCACTTCCAGAAGTGTCCACTGGGTACTCCAACCCTACCAACCCCTTTCTCTCCCAATGTACAAATAATCATTCATTCAATAAATATCATTCCATCTTCACGACATGTCAGGTACTCTATGCAGCAACCATTCTTCTGAATGTCCTTTTATTTTCCTTTCTGGTGTCCCAGGCACAACCTCATCCTATTTTGGGGAACTCAAGCAAAAATTTACAGCATTGACTAGTCATTCATCTGTCTTTGATCCCTTGGGTAGGTGTCAGCTTGAAGCCAAATGCTACAACCTAGACAAATGCTCAGAAATTGTTTTAATAACTTGTATCACATGACTACTGATAAAGCCAAATTACTTGGAAATACTCCAATTTTAAGTCTTAACAAGCAGTTACCCTCAAGTTACATTTTTTTTGTAGTTATTTTCTCCTTCAACAAACAAATCCCTCTTCAATATCTTTCTCTTATAAATAAAGACACACTTTGCCAAGCAGAGCAGATACTCACCATTACATAGTAATGCCATTGTACCAGTCATCAAAATAGTGAAAACACCCCATGCTGGTGAGAAGTCACTGCCCCAAGCCTTCAGGTGTCCCATCACCATCACCACATGGCCCCAGCCACCCTCACTTTTATGCCCCCTCCCCAGTACCTCCCTTTCCCATGATCCAGTGATTAATGGTTAATTCCCAGCACAAGACCTTGCCCCGGCTCTCAAACCAACGTCTGTTCTGATGTGTGCTCCTGTCATCTCTGTTGATAAATACTTTTAATATCTCCCTGGTTCTAAGAACATTGATGAATAGAAAAACAGGCAGGCCCTGTCCTTAAAGAGCATACAGATGGGCTCAGCGCCTATGGCTCAATGGGCTAAGGCGCCAGCCACATACACCTGAGCTGGCGGGTTCAAATCCAGCCTGGGCCCGCCAAACAACAATGGTGACTGCAACCAAAAAATGGCCGGGCGTTGTGGCAGGCACCTGTAGTCCCAGCTACTGTAGTCCCAGAGGATAGACTTGCCTCTATCCAGGGTGACAGCTTGAGGCTCTTCTCAAAAAAAAAAAAGAGCTTACAGATGAAATACCTTTCAGCAATAAAATGGAACAAAGTGAATAAATCTCAAAAATGCATTGAGCAAAAGAAGCCAGACATGAAAGAATACTGTATACTTCCATTTATATAAAGTTCTAGATCAGAAAAACACTACCATCATATTACTCAGAAGAGTACTTGCTTGAGGTTGACTAGGGGAGGAAGTACTGACTAGAAAGAGGCACCAAGAAACTTCCTAGGATGAAGAAAATGTCATACAGCTTAATTATGGTGGTTTAAAAATCTGTGCACTTGGTTATACATAAATTATACATCAATAAAGAGCTTACATTCTAAAAAAGAAGTTTACACCTCCAAATATCAACTTATTCCCAACTGGAAAACCTGAGCCTCATGAAAAAGGTATTAACTTAACTCCAGTTGGAAACCTGAGCCCCATGAAAGGGGCCCCCATGGCAGAGTGGTCAACACCATCCTCCCCTGGGTTGTACAGCAGTGTCCAATCTGGAATCCTGACTGTGGGCAAGTTATTTTAGGCCCCTTAGCTATCTTATCTGCACAACAGTAACAGTTATATTAACTACCTAAGGGGTATTGCAAGGGTCAAATGAGTTATCTATCTAGCATGTTTAAAACCTTTGGCACAGAGCAGATACACAATGAATGTTCAATATCAATATAATTAATATAATTACTGGTCTCCAGAAGAGGAGGCAGTTATGGCCAGATGGCAAAGCATTGAGGAGCTGAAGAATTATTTACAAGTTGTAGATCTGGGGAGATGGGAGGAAATTGTATTTATTTGTACCTACCTCCCTACTTCAATACTTCAAGAATTATCTTAAGCATCAATTCCTCAAATAACCCTGACCTAACTCTTTATCTATCTTCTGGCCCTCAGTACACAGTCTCAGGACACCCCATACTTTCTTGTATTGCACTTATCCATGGGATTCCTCTCTGGGCTTAAGTCTCAGCTGTCACTTTCCACAGACATACGTCTGGGCAAGTTAGTCCATTTCTTTATACTCCCATATCCTGCAGGTTGAACAGGGTAATAAACGTTTTCCTGCACATTTGTCAAGAGTAATAAAAAAAGGGAATTCTTGGAAAGCATTTTACTGTGTCTATCACAGAGTAAGTGCTCAAAAAATGGTGGCATCATTATCACTCCCTTTGCTCAATCTATAAAGTAAC
>CAUYON010078727.1:0-36210 GCA_963573935.1 Arctocebus calabarensis
CTGTGGCGGGCGCCTGTAGTCCCAGCTACTAGGGAGGCTGAGGCAAGAGAATCGCTTAAGCCCAAGAGCAGGAGGTTGCTGTGAGCAGTGTGACGCCACGGCACTCTACCCAGGGCGATAAAGTGAGACTCTGTCTCTACAAAAAAAAAATATATATATATATATATCACTAGTCTTCCTGAAACCTGTACACCTAGCCACTGGCTCTTTCCCTCGCTCCGCTCTAAGTGGGGTAACACCTGCAGGTTGGGGGCTGGGCCTGTGTGCCCTGCGCTGACCCTTGCAGGGTCTCGGACACGCCTGCAAATGCCTCTTAGGTGCTGCTGTCCTAGCCACGCCTGTGAAGTTGAGCGCAGCCCTCTCCTCTCTGGCTTTGGCTTCGCCCAGCAAGTGTCTGAAATCTTTTCCTGGCCGCGTTGCTCCACGCAGACTGACCAGTATTGCTCATCTGTCCCACTGCTGATGGGCACTGTCGTTATTTCCAGTGTTAGGGGTCAGATGCAGCCCCTTCAGAACTGGTGCGTTGGAACCAAACTCCCAGCAGGTCAGAATCTGCCCTTGTCTGGAGACAGGGTCTTTGCAGAGCTTGCTGAGTCACAAAGAGGCCATTGGGGTGCCCTGATCCAGCGTGACTGGTAGCTTCATAAACAGGGGAATTTGGACACAGACACACTTGGGGAGGATGCCCCTTGGAGAGGAAGGAGAGAGTGGGGAGTGCATCTGTGATTCTAGCGGCACACAGGAGCCAGCAAAGTGGGACGGGCCCCCCACATGGTTCAGAAGGAGGCCCCTGATGGGCCTGGCTCTCGATTTTACCTCCAGGACCTCAAGGCTGCCTGTTCTGTTTTAGACTCTGTCTGCAGTAGTGGGCGTGGCAGCCTCAGGAGCACTTGTGAGCCCTTGACTGTTGCATGTGAAGCTGCTCTGACTCTTTCTGTCTGGTGGACATAACCATCTCTTTTGGGGGGAGTTCCTAAGAGAGGGAACGTGGGGTCCTGCACCACAGTTTTCCGAAGTGGAGGTGAGGTATACATCAGTCGGGGCCCATCTGCACTTGGTAAGGACTGGGGTCCAGGCCTGACATGGGGGACAGCCCGTTCCCAGGCACTGGGGTCCAGGCAGGTCTGGGGGCCTGAGGTCTGGGCTTTGGGCCCTTCAGGAGGGTTCGTCCTGGAAGCAGTTCGGTTCCCTTATGTGGGATCCCTTGAATCAGGCTATAAGTCCCTTGGGAGGAAGACCCTGCCCTGGTGGGCACCCCTACCCCTGCCACATAGGGGCCTGCTTTGGCTCTGTGTAATCTGATTTCTGGACTGTGCTGGGGTGTGCCTCCGGGGGCAGAGTCCCCCTCTCCTGTGGTTCTCTTAGCTGCCCACTGGCTGCTTGGCCGTCGGGCGAGGGCCTCAGGTTTTTGGGCTATCACAAGTTCTTTTTTATCCAACATGGTGAGTGTCAAAAGCCAAGGCCATGTGCTGTGTGGCCAGGCCCATGGTTCCCCCACCAGGGGTCCCAGCAACATGATCTCCTCCAGACCAGGCCATCCGGCAGCTCTGGAGATGGAACATCCACGGAGCCCCTGCTCTGGCAAGGTGGGGACAGGGAGGAAATGCTTCCTGAAGCAGTGGGGGGCCTGGCCATGCTGACAGAATCCTCGCTGGTTGTGTGAGAGCCCAGGGTCACAGGTCATTTGGGGTGTCTCATCCCCCTGGGTCCCCACCCACTGTCCCATCCCTGTTCTCAACCACAAATGGGCTTTGTTCCCTGCCAGGGTGTCACTGTGTGCTCTGAGTCCCAAGAACCCTGCCCTCCCGTGAACCTACTGTGATGGGGCCCCTGAAGGAAGCGCCTGGAGCCCCTGGGAGCACTGGCCTGCAGAGGAGCAAGCTGGGCAGTGTGGTCACCTGCCATAGTGGGCGTCCATGCTCCAGACCCCAGGCTGCCCCCAGACCCTTCCTCCTGGATAAATATCTGAGAAACAGGGTTAGCACCTTTGGAGATAGTCAGAGGTGGTAGGCAGGTCAGAGTCCTGGAGCCTCCAGACAGTTCATCAGACACCACTCTTGGGGTGCACCATGAAAGCAGGGGTGAGGGAGTCCCTGGTCCCCCAGAGACCCACCTGGATCTTCCAGCCCCGGCTTGGGTGGAAGAAGCCTATGCTTCTGAGGGTCTCCCAGTAGTGGGGGAGGCCATGAGTGGGCCTTGCCTGGGTGGACAGAGCCTCCAGAGCCCCCAGGGGAGCCATAGGGGCCTGGATCTGGGGCTGCTCATGTCCCCAGGCCACTGTGACCCCAGATCGACCCAGTGTCATCACAGGACCCACATCCCCATGCCAGGTTCTGCCCACTGACTGCGTCAGTAGATGGGGCTTAATTAAAACTCCATAAATCTCATGAATAAATACGGCGCTGGGCCAGCCCCGTGTGCAAACAGGGTGCACCCATGTGGCCACATCACACGGGGGGGGGGAGCCTGGGACCCTCCTCTCCTGTCACCCAGAGTCCACCTGGGGCAGGTGCTGATACCCCCTTGCTCTAAGTGTGCAATTGAAGGGGAAGGGGGACGGTACCCTGCAAGGCCAACTGGGGTGCTCAAGCCCTCAGGTCTGCCCTCATTGCCCGGAGGGTGGGATATGAGGCTGCCCCAAGTTGGTGCTCAGGGCCTGTTCCCACTGGGCACAATACCTGCTGAGCACAATAGGTCAGGAGCAGCTGGTACCTCCAGTGGGGCAGAGGGCTCGGGGCCCACATGGACCCCGGGAGGAGAACTTGAGTTTTTAGCTGCCATATGTGTTGTATTTTCTTAAAAAGCAAGAACGCTCTACTCAGAGCAGGACACCACATCTCTGCAGCAGCGAGCCCGCCCACCCCACCCCACTCCTGTACCTATGTACCTGCTTGGGGGTGTCAGCCCCATCTGCTCCCCCAGGGCCCCAAGGCTGTGTTTGCTGTGGTGGGGAATGCTGGTGAGGTGGTGGTGCAGACAGGAGGGGCTGCTTTCTTCTGAGGAGGCCTCCAGTTTCACCTGGTTGGTGGGACAGGGGCTCTCTGATACCATGACTTGTCCTCTGACCCTTCCTCAGCCCTGCTGCGACCCCCCCGTGTTCTTCCAGGGACTCAGCAGTAGTCAGATCCCCTGGTCCCCTGCAGACCAGGCTGGACACATGGAACCTGCCCCCCAAACCTTGGTCCTAACCTGAGACCTCCCTGCCTCTGGCTACTCAGGACCCTGGAGGCAGAGCCTGTGCCAAAGGAGATGGAGAAGGCCGGAGAGGGGATGCCCTCTGAAGAGGGCTCATGCCATTACAGGGGCTTTAGGAGGGGAGGCGAGAGTCCTAGGAGGATGAGCAACCCCCACTGACCTCTTGCTCGGAGCTCTGGACACTACAAACCATGGGACCAATCCCCAGTCCATAGACACAGCACAGATTCCCAGTGGGGGAACTCCAATGGCCTTGGAGGGGACCCGTGACCTAGCGCCCCACCATCCTGTGCCAAGCTCAGTGCTGACTAACCACTGCCTGCCAAGTGGGCAGGTGGGGCTCTGGCCCTCCTCCTGCCCTAGAAGTCTGCACAGGCCACTGGCCTACTTGGTTTCAGCTCACCCTCTGGACTTCATGGACAAGCTGAGACTCAGGGTTGCTTGAGAACCTATTAAAGCCAGGCACCTGGGCCCTCACTTTGCACTTTGTGACTCAGTGAACCCTCAAACCATTGGGGACAAGGAAGGGTGGGGTGGTGCTAGAGATGGGGTCAGGAGGGCCCAGTGCCAGAGCCCGGGGTCCCCACGGCCCCTCCTGGCTGCTGAGCCTCCGTCCCAGCTCAGGCACCGCTACTGGACCCTTAGAGGCCACCTGGAGCTGCTCAGGCTTCCCAGCCCTCCCAGGCCAGTCCCCCATTCACTGCCGCTGACCCCGGCCTTCTTTCCCCTCTGCCCCGGGAACCTTCAGGTGGTGTCTCAGCTTGTCCTGCCCACCCAAGGCCAACCAGACCCTCAAGGTGGGCGTCTTGCCTGCGGAGCCCCCTGCTTCCTGCTCATGCCACTCACACCGCTTACCACCTGTTTGCTGTGAGATCTGGAGTGCAGCCTGCAACCATCTCTCACACCTGTGTCCCCCATCCCCAGGCTGGGTCTTGGCAGGACAAGGAAGGAGTGTTCAGACCAGGACATCCCTGGGGGCAGCCAGCCAGGTGGAGCCCCTGGGCCCTGGCTGGCACCACTGAGTGACCATATCCTTCTCCCTCCTGCATGGGATAGAAGTGACCTGAGGGCTACCTAGCACGTAGCCCCTATGGGGCTCTCTCTTCCCCAGAGAGCCCATAGTCTGAGGAGGAATCTGAGAGCATCCTGGCCACCAAGAAAACCACCCCTGTCCCAGGCTAGTGGCTGCTGCCAAGGCCACACTGGGAGGCACCAGAGCCGAGGCTGCAAGGCCAGCCCTGGGCACTGTCCCCGAGCGTGTTCATCAGAGCGGCCACCAGCTCTCCTGCCTCCCCCCACCTCTCTGCCTGGGCACAAGCCTCGTGGCAGAGATTTCCGGCTGGCCTGAGGGTGGCCTGGTGCTTGGCCTTTGTTCTGAGCCAATGCCCCCTGCCCCGCCTCATACCCGCCCCACACAGTTCCCATGCCAAATGTGCAGATTAACCAGCATTTGTTTTCCCAGGGAGGAGGGCAACAGGAGAAGGTATTTTCCTTTTCTGTGACTAAATGTGTCTTTCACCAGCACCAGCCAAGGGACACAGCTCCTAGACCCACAAACCCGCCAGGCCACAACCCAGGGCCCAGGCTTCCCCAGGGAAACCGGAACTGCCCGAGTCTTGAGCTAGAGGAGAAGTTGGTTCAGCCCTGAGGGCAGGCACACAAGGCCTTTGTCCCCTGTGGGGCCTTGTCCTCAGCTTGTCCCTTTGGGGAAGCAGCTGCCCAATAATCCTCTGGGAACAGGACAACAGCCTGTGGTCTGAGGCCTGCTCGGCCACCAGTTCCCTCCCTGGGTGGCCCTAGGCAGGTCGGAGGATTTAGGCAGGCCGGGGAGGGGGAGCTCTCTCCACATGGCTGGCCCGGGGCACAGTGGATATTTTCTGGACGAGAGAAGCGGTGGATGGCTGCAGCCCGGCCATCCAGCTGAAAGCCCCAGTTCTCTCTCTGGTGGCCACGTAGACTCCCTTATCCATAGACTCACACGGAGCAGGATGCATAAGGCACAACACCCCTCCTCAGGCTTCAGGCTTCAGAGGCTACAGTCCTGTGTTGAACACTCAGTTGGACACTGAGTGTCCAGTGTCCTATAGTGAAACCAGCCTCGGTTTTCATTTTTGGACACACTGGAGGACAGAGTCCTGGGCATAGATGGTGAGACCATGGCACAGCGATGGGCCTGTTGCCACTGAGCTGATGTCAGGACCAAGCAGGAAAGGTCCACGAGTTCCCAAAGGCATACATGAGGCCTTACACAGAGGGCATGCTGCCCACAGGCAAGGACTTCCTCTGGACGCTGCGTGCAGGGACTGAATGGAGCTGACCTAAGCTCTGAACGCGTGAGCTGAGTTCTCGGCACACCAGGTAGACCCAGCCCCACCTCCCCCCGTGTGCTGGACCCGGCTGCAGCCTCTGTGAGGACGTCAGATTCCTAGCATGGCCCAAGGGCCTCTGACCTAAGTGCCCGGCTCACTCTAGGCCCCCACAACAGAGGTGGAGGGAGAGAGGTGAAGAGGGTCCCACAATGTCATTGAGGGCTGAGCTCACCCGCATCTGGCACATGGCATCCCTGGCACCAGGTGTTCAACTGCATCTGTGACCCCAGAGGCACTGCCAGCCCCACTGTCCCTCTCCTACCCCTCACAGGGCACATCTAGGGGTGAGTCCCTTGCCCTGTGTGGTGGGGAGGCCCCTGGGGCCTTGTCTGTGGTCTCCGGCCCTCCCTGGTGGGTATTCATTCACTTCCTGCTACCACCTCTGGCCACAGCCCATGCATTTTCGACTGTGGGTGTTTGCTGCACTGAGTGTGGTGCCGGTGTCCCGGGACAGAGGGAAATCGGGGCCCAACTTTTCCTTTTGTCAGGAACCTGCTCTCTGGAAAGCAGGCTGAATGCACCTGTGAGGCGGCCCCCAGCCTCGCTATGCTGTTGGATGGCCTCAGGTCTGCAACACGCACTCTGGGGCCACTCTCGAAGCACAGCATTGCAGCCCTGACCTCGCACACCCTCTCCCCAACCCGCCCAGCTCTGAAGGGAGTCTTCCTCCCACACAAAACATTTTCCTGCCATTCTGACAGGGTCTTCCAGCATCAACTCGAAAGTTCCCAAGTCTTGTCTGAGTGGGACATGGGTGGGACTCAAGGCACCATTCCCCTGAGGCAAATCCTCCAGCTGAGAGACTGCGAAAGCAAATGCGTCCCCACTTCCAAATAGGCACATTCCCAGCCTAGGCTCCAGGGAACCCATGGCAGGGGGGGAACGTACGGCAGAGACGTGTGTTTGTAGACGCTGGGTGAAGGGAAGTGGCGGGCACAGCTGTGGTTAAGGTCTGACCATCAGCCAGGGAAGTGGCAACTGGTACAGCTCCTGGCTCCGCCTCTGCTCTGCTCACCCCTGCAGGTGTCTGGCCCCCAGGTGGTGGAGGACGTGGGCAGAGCTGCGTGGCGACCCCTGTAGGGAGCATTTGCCCCTTCCTTGTTGGGGACGCGGCTAACACCTAGGAGAGGCCTTCACAGAGAAAATCCCCGTTTCAAGGTTCAGGAGGCTGTAAGTCACTTGCATTCTCTCTACGTCTGTAACTGCGCAGAAACCAAGAACAGCCTCTGAGCCAGGTCTTACCATCTGGTCCCTGATCCCAGATGTCCGCATTAACCCCAGTGCACGCAGGAGGCAGGGCTGGCCTCCCACCTACCCGCTCCCACCCTCCATCCATACCCTGATCACCCCATTTCTGGAACCTGGACCCTCCATCTGTTCCACCTTCTTCAGAGGGGGCCTGCTAATGTGGAGTGTCCTCTGGCCTTCCTACATCTGTCAAGGCCCCAGGGGCTCCAGAGTGGGGGCCAGTCCTGAGCAGGGTCCTGCCCACTATGTGCCCCCAGTAGCCCCATATGGACCCCACTGTCCAGTCACAGCAACCACCTGAGTTCTGGGATCCCAGGGGCAGAAGGTCCCGAGCCTATGCGTGGGGGTCAGTGGGGAATTTCAGGACACCAGCTACGGGGAAGGGGTGTCAGCGGATAGGGACAGGCTGTGGTGCTCATGCAGTGGGCCCAGAGCTGTGGAGCTGGAAGGCCTTGGGGAGCATCCTGAGCTGGGCCCTGACCCCTCCACAGGGCAGTCTCACTGTGACCTTGGGTGCCTCAGTGCTCCAGTGACCCATACCCTCTCTCCCCACCTCCCCTTCCTGCAGGTGCCCTGTGCCCACACCAGCCTGGAGCCTCCTCGGGCTCCATGCTGCTGCAGGGCAGGTATGGAACTTGCCAGCAGGCCAGAGCTGGACCTTGGCCAAAAGGTCCAGGAGGGAGCTGCCGCTGCCCCAGGAGAACAGGAGAGGACGATCGGTGCCTCCCTGCTACAAAGGGCCCCCACCTGGGTACAACTTCTACCTCGGGGTGGGGGGAGGCTGACCCCTAGCACAGCTGTCCTGCAGCTGGACATGGCCCTGAATGACTCCTGCAGATGTGGGGTGCAAGGGGAGGGGATGGAGACCTGGGTGGTGGCTGGGTGGATGGCTGGGCTAGGACAGTGGGAGCAAGCCCCCCCACCCCTCCCTTATCTTGTGCAGTGTGGCTCCTACAGGGCGCGGCTGCCACCCCAAGATAAGCAGATTAGGAAAGTGTGTGCCCTCAGGTGCATGGGCACGTTATCACGGCTGTGATGTTGTCCCAGGTGGAGCTGAGCAGGCCCAGGCGTTTGGGCGTTCCCAGGCCAGCAGCATGGGGCTCTGCCCAGCTCCCACCCATGGCCGGGTCCCTGCCTGCACCTGCTGTCTGAGCACCTGGGGGACATGGGATGGTGTGGGCATGAGGAGAGCCAGGTGTTGGCTGGGGGTGAAGGGACTGTGGGATGACCCAGGTCAGTTGGGGGCCCCGGGAGGATGGATGGGCCTCAGGCTGGACAGGCGCCCTGGAGGCCGAGAGCACCTCTGCTTGTCACCCGGCCGATCCAGATGAGGAAACTGAGTCTTGAGAACTTTGCTGCTGTGTTCACAGGGCACCCCTCGTCCCCAGACAGGCTGGGCACGTTATGGCAATGAGGGATCAAAACATAAAATTAGAAAGTAAAGAAATTGGGTGACAGACATGCAGACATGGGGACTCAGCTATAGCCAGGAGGGTGGGGGAAGGAGAGGCGGGGGTGAGGGTGTTCCCAGTTGATAGCAGGGCTGGGCTGCATGAGGGGAGGAGGGACCCAGGGCCCACTCAGAGGAGCTGGAGTCTGTAGGGCCCAGGAGAGGGGCCCAGGGGGCTAGAGAAGCACAAGGTGGAAGGTGGGGAACTCATTGGGCTGGGCAGCCCCGGGCCCGCACATGCTTCTCCCACCTCTGGCTCCTGCCTCTTCATGCCTCGGACGTCTCGGCCCCATGTCTACTCGGCAAGGTCCTGATGCTACGGCTGCACAGGGAACAGCAGGCCCCTTGTGGAGCTCTTGGTCTGGCCCTCATCGGCCCCTGGGCCCAAAGCTGGCTGGGAGCCAGGATGCAGTCGAGAAGTGCGGGGTGGGGGGAAGGCAAACACCCCTTTGTTTGCAGCCTTGTCTTCTGCTCAAGGCACTCAGGGGACAAAGGCAGTGGGCCAAGGAGGCCCTGCTGTCTAGACAGCCCTGCCCCACTGGTGGGCAGTGGGAAGGGTGCCCTGAGCAGGCGCCAGACGTCCTCGAGGCTGCCGGCTGGTCCCAGGGGCAGCGCAGCGAGGCCCATGGTAGGGAGGGGGGTTCTGTGTTCTGGACACAGTTGCTCCCTTGACTCCTTCTTCCTTCACAGCAGCCCCTCCGTGAGGCCAGGTGGGCGTGGCCCCCCTCCTGAGGACTCCAGCTGGGCATTGCTCTGTCCCCACTGCCAGCCTCAGAGATTTTCTGGTAGGGGGCAGGGCAGGGGCTTGAGCTAAGAGGCTGTGGCCGGGGTGTGGGCCATCCTCAAGATGGGGCACAAAGCTGAGTTGGCAGGACCCGTGCCCTGTCCCTGGCTGTCGGCAGCTGTCCCTGGCCACCTGGTCCTTCTGGCTCTCCTTAGCACCTGTACTGCCTGGTGCTCAGTCTCTGTGCCGCACCCCAGGGACATTTGCCAGTATCCTGAGCCCCGTCTTTCCTTCTCCTCATTTCTTTTGTCATCCCAGCCCCCATAGCTTCATTCGCACTTGGCTGTGTGCCAGGAGTGCCCTCAGGCCCCACCCCAGGTGTGCACACAGCTGGTGGAGGTCTCAGCAGCCCTCCGGGTCAGGCCCGCCTTCTCCATCGGGAAGCTCCTGTCTTTTGCCACCTTGCTGATCTTTGTCCTGCCCCCTCAGCTTCCAGCCTAGCCTCCGCCCGGCAGACTTTACGCCTTAGAGGGCCACAGCTCCCGGGGATCCTGCCCTCCCCACCTAGGCACCCAGCTCCCCCTTTAATCAGGATTGATTTGCCTGTCTGGGGAAATGAGTTATAGAAAACTTAACATCTTTACCAGTACCCTTGGATGAATTTTAGAACGTCGTTTGCTTTCGTCCTCTGCTGTGGCACCTGCTGATGGTGGCCACTCCACGAGCCTGGGAGGAGGCCACGGCAGCCCACAGTGGACACCCCAAGGGAGCTGGAGACCTGTGCTCGGCTTCTGAGCAACTGGCGGATACTCTGACCAGCCAGGGAGCCAGGAGGTGCTGGGGAGACCAGAGGCCTGAGCAGAGGCCACTTCCAAGCAAGCCCAGTGGGCTGTGAAAAGTTCTTAGACATTATACAAAAACGTGTTTCTCCTGATAGGCAGAGGGAACAGAGGTTTTGAAAAAGGAAGAAATTACATAGCAGCAAAGTATATTATTAATCTATGAATTTGGAACAACATTGGAACATTGGTTGTGAAACAAAACGCGAGAGATGAATGAAGGCAGAGGGGCCGGGCAGAGCAGAGGGCTGAGGAGGAGCCGTAGAGGGGGAAGAGCAGAGGGAGCAGCCGAGACTGGAGCAGAGACTTGGAGGGCGACCAGGGGAAAGGGGAGGGCGAGCTGCACTCCAGGCCCCTTCATGTCCACCCTTCATGACCATAAGCTTAGATGACAGAGGAAAAGAAGACGTAAAACTGTACCCTCACTTTGGAAAACTGCCTGGAAGTTTCTTACGAAATTAAGCACACGCTTAGCGTAAAACACGGGACGTCTACTCCTAGGCACTTACTCAAGAGAAACAAACAAGCGTGCTTACAAAATGACTAGTACAAAAATGTTCCCAGCAGCATTATCCATAATTATAAAAAACTGCAAATATTCAGCCCAAATATTCATCCAGAGGCCTATGAACTAAATTGTGGTACTCAGGTGATGGGATACTATTCCACAATTAAAAAAACAAATTTGGACAATCGCCACAACGTGGATAAATCACAGAGAAACATGATGGTGAAAGTGCACTGCTGTTGGAGTTCCCTGTGTGTGTGACTTGCCATCACAGATCACACTGGCCATGGTGACAAAATCCAGCCCGGTGGTTGCCTCGGTCAGGAGTAAGAGTGAGGCTGAACTCTCAGGGTGATGGGAATGTTTTCTGTCTTGACTGACTGTGGTTCCAGGGGTGTACACATTTGCCCAAACTCTCTGAACATAGAGAGTTGTCCCTTGGTGTCCGAGGGGGACTGGTTCCAGAACCTCCCCAGTGGTACCAAAATCTACGGAGGCTCAGGTCACGTAGAAAGCGGTGTAATGTTTGCATATAATGCATGCATATCTTTCTGTGTACAGTTGATCCTGAACAACATGAGGGGTAAGAGCGCTGACCACCTGTGCAGCCAAAATCTGGATGTGAGGTATAACTTCTGAGTCTCCCAAAACTTAGCTATTCAAGTTTAGCTGGTTCAAGCCCATGCTATTCAAGGGTCAATTGCACTTTAAACCACCTCCAGATTGCCTTTAACACCTGAGCAGTGCCTGGATACCACCTCATCCCATGCTTTCCCCGCAGTCCTCGCCACACGGCAAGGTCAAGCTTTGCTTTCTTGGAACTTTGTGAAAAACCTTTTTTGGAACGTTTCTGACCAGTGGTTGGTGGCATCTGTGACACAGAGACCATGGGTACAAGGGCCAACTACATTAACTGAGGATCAATTTTATAGCATGTAAATTATGCCTCATAAATTTTATCTTAAAAGGAAAGAGGGGCAGCACCTGTGGCTCAAGGAGTGGGGCGCCAGCCCCATATGCTGGTGGTGGTGGGTTCAAACCTGGCCCCAGCCAAAAGCTGCAAAAAAAAAAAAAAAAAAAGGAAAGAGAACAAGAAAATTGACTGAAAGAAAAGTGGGCAAAGAAGAACAAAGGCAGGAAGAATGGACAGGTAAACAGAACAGATCCCAAGATGGGCCTTGGGCAGGACGAGGCAGCATTCTGGAGCTCACTCAGCTATTTGAGAAACTCCCTTTTCATTCATCAAAGTGCACAGAAACAGACAAGATTCTTGCCCTTGTTGGGATTCAAGTTTAGTTGTTACCACCATGTTGTGCTTTAGGGACAGAATCTCATTAGTTGACTAACTACATAGGAGATTTTCTTGTTGGGATTCAAGTTTAGTTGTGACCACCATGTTGTGCTTTAGGGACAGAATCTCACTAGTTGACTAACTACATAGGAGATTTTCTGTAGGAAAATTCGACCTGGGGCTCTGGCCCTGCCAGGGCTGGTGGGGTTGGCGGGGAGGGGCTCAGGCACAGACTGGAGAGAGGATGGCCCTGACCACCATGAAGTCGATGGCTCAGAGGGAGCACCTCCTACATGCCCCAAAATGGAAAAGGGCTCAGCAAACGTACTTCAGCCAGTCCGGACTCGAGTCCAATGAACCACTGATGGGAAAGTTGCAGTGTTGGAGTTCTGGGGAGTCCTGGAATGACTCAGGTAGCGTCACCCAGACACTGTGCTGCTGTGGCCAGCACACACAGGGCTCAAAGAGCACCACTAATTCTTAAAAGAACACAGGGGGGTATCATGACAGTCCACAGTGAGCATTCTAGAACAAAATGAAATAGTTGGCGGGGAAGGAAGGAAAGGGGATAGCGCCAGAGGTTCAAGTAATTATAAAATAGTTTCTATTTTATATTTTTTTTTTGAGAAAGAGTCTCACTATGTCTATTATATATATATATATATATATATATATTTTTTTTTTTTTTTTTTTTTGAGAAAGAGTCTCACTATGTCGCCCTCGGTAGAGTGCAGTGGTGTTACAGCTCACAGCAACCTCAAACTGATAGTCTTGCCTCAGCCTCCCGAGTAGCTGGGATCACAGGTGCCTGTCACAATGCCCGGCTATTTTTCTATGTTTTTAGGGACAGGGTCTTGCTCTGGTTCAGGTTGGTTTTGAACTCCTGAGCTCAAGCAATCCACCCACCTTGGCTTTCTATGATAATTTAAAACAAAGTGAAGATCCACAAGAGAAAAAGTGCTGAGAAAACCATGAGGCCAACTGGAAGACCAAAGAAAAAGGCCAGGATGCCAACCTGGCAAGTGGAGGGAAAAGCAAAAAAGAGACAAAGAGAAATTGACTAACACAGACAGGAAATAAAACATGAACAGAACCTTGGAAACTTGCGTGTCAGCGGGGTCAGGGAAAGAGAGGAGAGGGAAGGGGCTGAGAAAGAACCAGAAGAAGTAAGGCAGAGAGTGTCCCAGGGCCAGCAAGACACCTGCAGATTGGAGAGGCTGAGTGAGCCCAGGGGATGAACCCAGAGAGATCCCCACAGACGGGTCATAGTCACACTCTGGGAAACTAAAGACAGAAATCCCTGAACAGGGAACAGGCATACCTGGAGGGGGAACAGTCTGGATGACAGGTGACACCAGGAGGCCACAGAGATGCTGGAAGGAAAGAGCTGCCAGCCAAGACTGCTGTGCTCATTGAGGGAGAAGTTAAGACGTTCTTAGGGGGAAGAGAAAGTAAGACAACTTGTCACCAGAAATGTGCCCTGAATGCTTCAAAATATGAGGACCCAAACCTGAAAGGAGAAATGCAACAATTTTCAGCTGTAGTCAGAGATGTCAGCACCGCCATCTAAACAATCAGAGGACACCTATGTGAACATCCACACGGATGCCGGGGGAGTGACACCGCTGCTGACCACCAGGATCTAATCGAGGTTCACAGAGACTCTGCCTAACCACGGCTGGACACGCACACTGTTTCAGATGCTTGTGCAGCATGCACCAGCGTAGACTGTGTCCTGCCCCTAAAACAAACCTCAACAAATTCCGCACATTGAAACCACACGGTGTGTTCCCTGTCAACCACAGAGACAAATTACTAATAGAAACCAACAACAGGAGTTAACAAGGAAATCTCTAATGACTTGGAAACAGTTTACCTCTAAATAATCCCCGGGCTGAAGAGGAAGTCTCAAGGGAATTAAAAAAACAAAACAAAACATTGAAGTGAATGAAAATGAAAATGGTATTCCCCAAATTGAGGGCCCCCAGCTAGAGCAGAGCTGGGGGAACCAGTGGCAGTAAAAATGCAGTCACTACGAAAAGGAAATGTCAGGTTAGTAATCTAAGCTACCAGCTCAAGAAACCAGGAAAAGAAGAGAAAAATGAACCCAAAGTGGGCAGGAAGAAGAGAGTAACAAAGATAACAGCAGGGATCGATGACATTGAAGATAGGGAGGGGCCACAGCTGCAGTGGCTCAAGCCTGTCATCCCAGCACTCTGGGAGGCTGGGACCGGTGGGTTGCCTGAGCTCAGGAGCTTGCGGTTGCTGTGATGCCACACACTCTACCCAGGGTAAAGAGTGAGACTCTGTCTCAAAAAAAAAAAAAAAAAAAAAGAGAAGAAGATAGGAAGGAAAATTAGTAAAAGGAAGGAAACATCAGTAAAATCAATGACCCTCTTACCCAGACAGCAAAGAAAAAAGAGCAAAGACATAAGTCACCAGTATTAGGAAAAAAGAAGGAGCCATCACTATAGACCCTATGGATGTCAGAAGGGGCAAAAGGGGATTTTACCCACATACATTCGGCCTCCCAGATGAAACATGCCAATCCCTCAGGAAGCACAAAATAGCACAACTGACCCAGCCTGAGTAACCGAGCAGCCCTATAAACTATTAAGAAAACTGAATCCGTAATTTAAACTTCGAGAAGAAGCCTCCAAGCTTAGATGATTTCAGTGCAAAATTTTATAAAATCTTTAAAGATGGGGTCAGTGCCTGTGGCTCAAAGGAGTAGGGCACTGGCTCCATATACTGGAGGTGGCGGGTTTAAACCCAGACCCAGCTAAAAACTGGAAAAAACAACAACAAAGACCTTTAAAGATGCCTTAACACAAATTCTACATAATTTCTTCCAGAAATTAGAAGAGGGGGAAGCCAGTATTACCCAGATACTAAAATCAGATAGCACAAAAAACAAACTAAAACGCACACACACACAAGATCTGAACAAATAAAAAACCAAAACTACATCGGCTCGGTGCCTGTGGCTCAACAGGCTAAGGCACCAGCCACGTACACCTGAGCTGGCAGGTTCAAATCCAGCCCAGGGCCACCAAACAACAATGACGGCTGCAACCAAAAAAAAAAAAAAAAAATGGCCGGGCATTGTGGCGGGCGCCTGTAGTCCCAGCTACTTGGGAGCCAGAGGCAAGAGACTCACTTGAGCCCAGGAATTGGAGGTTGCTGTGAGCTGTGATACCATAGCACTCTATCCAGAGTGACAGCTTGAGGCTCTGTCTCAAAAAAAACCCAAAACAAAACCAAAACTACAGACCAACAACCCATGAATATACATACAAAAGCCTTTAACCAAATAACAGTAACTAGAATTCAGCAATACTGCATATACAAAAAAGAATGCTTCATAACCAAGTGGGGTCTATTCCGGGGATGCAAGGTAGGTTCAATATTCAAAAAAGTTAACGTATTCCATAAGAATATTATTAGGCCGAGGGACAACAATCACACATATGTATCAATTAATGCAGAAAAATCATTTGACAAAATTTGACATGTGTCCATTATAAACTCCCGGAAAAATAGGAACACAGAGAATTTCCTTAATGTGGTTGAGAATAGCTACCAAAAAACAACCCCAAACCAAAAAGACTCTGCTGTTAACATTGTACTCCGTGGTGAAGGCTGAATTATTTGCAGCCTCTGGGAGCAGAGTGAGGACACCACTCCTAGTACTACCACTCAGCCCATGCTGAGCTCAGTCACCGCCGTGGAGCAAGAAAGCAAGGTCAGAGGCCCGCAGTGTGGGAGTAAGGAAGCTGCCTCTATTTTCAAATGGCATGATTATTAAGTAGAAAATCAGACTCTACCAAAATGTTTGTTCAGAAAGGCCAGAGGATGCGAGGTCAGCCCCAAGTGAGCGGTACCCCAGTGTGCTAGCAGTGACCCTGATATCCTCAGCACGAAGAACACGCCACCACTCGCAGCTGCTCGTGACATAAGTTGCGTGGTGCAAATCTGACGATCACCCAGGGGACCTGTGTGCCACTGAAAACTGCAAATCACTGCCTCAGGAGCCACAGGTCTGCACAGACTTGCCATGCTCATGCTTTCAAAGACGCTGGTTCTCCCCAGATTGACATACAAGTTTAATACAATTCCAGTCAAAATCCTGGTAAGAAAAACAGAAATTAGGAGAGGCCCAATTGTAGCATCTTACCCCATGACAGATAACTATGGGTAAGATGTGTAGATACCCATCGCTGGGAAGATCTGAATTATGTAATTAGTGAGAGTTACTTACGCAAGTATTTCAGACTTGGTTCCCTAATACAGACGGTATCCCTTCACTTTAGATTATCACAGAATAATCTGTGGGGATTACACAGAGAGGACAGTGAGTGAGGGAGGGTCTTGGGACAGAAGTGATGTCTATGTGGGGAAGGATCCCAAAACAGCGATGATGGGTGTGTGGGGGCAGGGGGTGGAGGAGGGTCCTGGGACAGAGGGAATGATGGGTGGAAGAGGAATTGGAGACATGTGAATTAGGGTCCCAGTGTCACCGAGCTGCCCTCCTCCAGCTCAATGGGGCTGGTGTTTGCACATGTTGCCTCCGAGTGTGGGTCTGTGTTTGTGTGTGTGTGTCTGCAAGGTTGTGTGTGAGTTTCTGCAGGGTTTTGTGGGTGTTTGCAGGGTTGTGTGTTTTCAGGGTTTTTTGTGTGTATTTGCATGTGTGTGATTGCAAAATTGTGTGTGTGTTTGCAGGTTTGTGTATACTTTTGCACATGTGTGTTTGCAGGGTTGTGTGTTTTCAGGGTTTTTTGTGTGTGTGTTTGCATGTGTGTGATTGCAGAGTTTGTGTGTGTGTGTTTGCAGGGTTCTGTGTGCTTTTGCACATGGGTGTTTGCAGGGTTGTGTGTGTGTTTGCAGGGCTTTGTGTGTTTTTGCACGTGTGTTCGCCTGCGGGCCCGTGTGTGAGTGTGTGTGTCTGTGCACTGAGACTGTCCCTGTGGCGTGTGGGCTTATCTGCAGGATGTGACTGTGTCTGCCCCTCCTGCGGAGCTGAGCATGCTGTCACTCGGTGTGTCTCCCCCCACACCTCCTCCACATGTCTCCTTTCCTGGTTTCCAGTCCGGGCTGTTGACCGTGTCTGTGCTACCTTCTTTGTGCAGTGGTCAGGCTAACATCTCTCCCAGGACCACTGAAGTTCCCACATCCCTAGCCCTCCTGTGTGGCCCCGGCTCTGTCCCTCCCCTGCTCTGGGCTGCCTTGTGGCAGTGATTCGGGGCAGGTGTGCACAGGACACGTGTAGGTATTTACCTGCACAGAGATTTTCTCAAAGATTCTAGGTGTGAGAATGGGCAGGGGCACTGTTGGGGTGTATTTGTGAGGAGGGGTGTGTCCTGCACATCTGTGTTTATAGTCCAAATAAGGAGGTATCCTGGGCCTGCCAGCTCTTGGAGTTGGGGGACTCAGTTCTCGCTCCCAGGTACTTCCGGGATGCTGGCCCCAGCCCTGCACTCTGGGACTCAGCTCCCTTCAGCTGACACTTTTATGAATGTCTTGGAGAGGTGGTAGGTTTATTTATGTCTTATATGAACCAGGAAGATTGAAACCAAAGCCTCTCTAGGTGAGAGGAGGTGGGCGGAGCCGAGCAGCAAAAGGCCTCTCCTGGGTGCTGCTGAGAAGAGGAAGGGAGGGCCTGTGAGGCCTGTTTATTTTGTAATTATTCTTTTTGAGAAGATAGCCTCTGTCACCCCAGCTAGAGTGCTGTGGCATCAGCCCAGCTCACAGCAACCTCACACTCTGGGGCTCAAGTGATCCTCCTGCCTCAGCCTCCTGAATAGCTGGGACTACAGACACCCAGCATCATGCCTAGCTAGTTTTTCATTTTTTAGTAGAGATGGGATCTCACTCTTGCTCAGGCTGGTCTCAAATTCCTGAGCTCAAGGGATCCTCCCACCTTGGCCTCCCAGAGAGCTGGGATTAGAGGCCTGAGCCATCACACCTGACCTATAAGGCCTGTTTTTAAGGGGAGTATTGTGTCGACACAAAAGTCTGAAAAGACACTTATCAAGTCATTAGTGAATATTTTCTGAAGATGGAAAGGTAGTTTTTGCTTTAAATATTTTTCCAATTCTTTTTATTATGGTTAAAAAAACCCACATAGCAGTTTACCATCGTAGGCATTTTCAAGCGCACAGCTCAGGGCACTCAGCAGGTCAGTGCTGTGAGTGTCACCACCCTCTGTCCCCAGGACTTTCTCATCTTCCCAAACTGAAGCTCCACCCCATTAGACACTGAGCCCCCTCCCAGCCCCCTCCCTGGCGGCCCTGACTCCACTTTCTGCCTCTGTGACGATGATGACACGAGGATCCATGTCAGTAGACTCAGCGGCGTTTGCCCCGCTGAGTCAGGTGTATTTCACTCAGCACAGTCCTCCCGGCACCCCTGTGGTGGATGGACCGCCACCCTGTTTAGGCTGAGTGCTGTTGCCTTGCACAGACGGGCCACCTTTTCTTTGCCTGTTTTGGTATCAGTGGACACTTGGCTCTTCCCATATCTAGGTTGCTGCAAACACCGGTGTGCAGACATCTGTTTGAATCCCTGCTTCCAATTCTTGTGTTTTGGGGGTGCCCAGAAGTGGTGTTTTAATTTTTTTTTTTTTTTTTTTGAGACAGAGCCTCAAGCTGTCATCCTGGATAGAGTGCAATGGCATCACAGCTCACAGCAACCTCCAATTCCTGGGCTCAAGCAAGTCTCTTGCCTCCGCCTCCCAAGTAACTGGGACTACAGGCGCCCGCCACAACGCCTGGCCTTTTTTTGGTTGCAGCTGTTATTGTTGTTTGGCGGGCCCCAGCTGGATTCGAACCCACCAGCTCAGGAGTACATGGCTGGTGCCTTAGCCTGTTGAGCCACAAGCACTGAGCCTGGTGTTTTAATTTTTATAAGTATGATTTTATATGGAAAAAAATACCTTTTAAATTGTTTATCTTTATTTTTATTTTTAGAGACGGGGTCTTGTTATGTTGCCCAGGCTGGAGTGTAGTGATCACAGCTCACTGCAGCCTTGAATTCCTGGGTTCAAGTCATCTTCCCGAGTAGCTGCCTACCGGCACCCACACCACGCCAGGATAGTTTTTTAGTGTTTAGACATGGGGTCTAGCTATATTGCCCAGGCTGGTCCCAAACTCCTGGGCTCAACAGACTGCCCAGCTGTTGGGATTACAGGTGCTCTAAAAATACCTTTTAAATGCACTGACCCTTCTTGGTGGACATCCCCACCCCAAGCTGATGTCCCTCTGCTGTCCTAGAGCAGAGGGACTGACCGGGTACCCCAATGCGGGGGAGTCCCAACCTCTCCTTTTCCCCCAGCTTATCTAGCGGGTGATCCAGAGAGGGCAGGCAGCCTGGCCAGAGCCCAGGCCCAGGGTGGGGGACAGCGTGCAGACAGTGGAGCTGGAGGGTGACAGTAACAATGTCTCTGACTGTCACCGATCCTCAGGGATCTGGGGATCGTGAGAGACAGGGCTCAGAGGGGGTTGTGATCTGCAGATCTGCCCAGGGTCTGTGCCCCCACAGCCACCACCCCAAAACTATTCATAAGAATGTGTAATTGTGGGGCTGCTGCTCTGCATGTGCCTGGCCCCGGGAAGTAGGAGGGTGACATGAGCCAGAGCCCCAGGAAGAGGCTCCTGAGGCTGTGCGGGGCCAGGGTGGTGGGAGAGAGGGAGCCAGGCACCAGCCGCTCTGCAGCTGTCTGGGTGGTCCTTGCTGTGGGTATGGGTGCCCGGAGCTGACCCTCAGGCCAGAGCCGTGCACTCAGGGACCAGGCCAGATCTTGGGAGGAATCCGTTTGCCCAGTGACTCAGCGTGTGAGGGCTCCAGCCCCACCACAAGATCAAATTTGCTCTGCTCCCCGTCCCGCACTCAGGGTGCAGCCTCTGCCCTGCCCAGTGAGCTCAGGCAGGGTCTCGGCTGTCCCTGGGCAGGGGCTGCCTGACCCCTGTGGGCACTGCCAGCCCCTGCTCTTCTTCAGGGCCCCGAGTAAAGCAGGGGAGAAGTTTAAGATGCCTGCCTCCTTATCATGGATGTTCCTGGCTTGGTAACACTCACAGCTGAAGCTGCTGCAGCAGCTGCTGTTAGGGCCACTGTCCCAGCCAGGCCCTCAGGCATCCTTTCTTCCAAAACAAGCCCCGGGGACTCTGCATCCCTCTGCCGTGCTGTGGTCTCCAGCCTGCTGAAGTGAGAACGGGACACCTTCCCACACTAGCAGCTTCCTAACTCTGTGATGTCCCCCAGAACACCAGCAACCAGAGGGCAGCCTGGACAGGAGCAGCCCTGGAGGCCCATGCGTGCCCACCTCTGAGCTGTGCTCAGAAAGCTGTTACGGCACATGCCTCTAGAAGGGCCAGAGGTCAGAGGCACTGACACCTGTTAAGATGTGAGAAAGTCTTGAGTAAGAGGACCTGGAAGCAGGAGCTCTGGGCCTCAGTCCTTCAGTGGGTGGCTAACCCAGGGGGCTGACAGCTGGCTCCGTGCACGTCCTGGGCCCAGGCTGCTTGAAGGATGCCGTATACGGCATCACATCATCCTCAGGCAGCACGTCCTAAGCATTTCCATTTCACAGAGGAGGACCCTGAGGCTCACAGAGGGTGATGTGCTACCCCAGGACACACAGTAGGGAGGGCCACAGCCCGGATGCCCTCTCCTCATCTTGGAGGGGAAAATGCTGGCCCCACTCCAGGGTCTCCAGAACACAGCCCCAGCCCTCCGTCCCAGGCAGCCTCCTGCAAGAGAAGAGGCTGAGGTCCAACTGGCCTGAAATGGCTATAGGGCCATGGCCTCCCCAGATTCTGCAAGTCAGAACCGGCTGACCTCAATGGTCCTGCTGGTCACCTTGCTGGGGCCGTGCCCAGGAACTGGGGCGGGCTGATCCCAACCCTGGGGCTCAAGGTGCTGTAACTAGTGTCTCCTGACCACGCTCCCCATGGCTAGTAACAGCCAGGCTGTGCAGGGTCACAGCTGGGGTCAGGCTGGGCTGGGACCCATCTTCCCGGCAGCCTGGCCACCACTTCCTTCCCTGATGGGGCCCAAGGGTAGAGTGGAGGAGGGGTTGGGGAATGTCTGTGGAGTTCTCTGGTCACCCCAGGTTGAACCCTCCCTCAGCTGTGCGGGGTCCAAGCCACCATTTCCTCCCCTCAGAGGGGCCCTGTCCCAACCGGATTCCGGGCTGGCCTGGGGCTTAATCTCCACCTGAGTCAGCTCAGCACAGTCACCCTGACAAACAGAAGACCTGACACTTGCTTCCTGTCCCAAATCACAGAGGCCAGAGGCAGGGTCATCGTCTTGACGACAGAGGTGACAGCAAAGCTGGGGATGTGGCCAAGGCACCCGGCCCTGTTCCCAACCCTATGGAATTCCTTCTGTGTCCATGGTAACACCTGGGGACAACCTGTCAGGGCCACAGCCCCAGCCTTCCTGATGCCGTCCCTCCCTGGACTCCAGCAAACTGTTGCTTATCCCCTTATCAGGCCAGGCAGGGAGGAGTGCTGGTTAAGCCCTAGCAGAGTGGTGGGGCCTCCCTGTGCAGCCCCCTTGCCACCCCCACACTCCCCCCACCGTGTGTGCATCCTCCAGATGAGCCCACTGCTGCCCGCAGGCACCACCCCATCCTGGAGAACTTTGTTCTGCAAGGATTTTCACAGACCCATTTTCCAGATGAGAAAACTAAGGCTCTGAGAGGCAGCAGCTGGTCCCAGGATGAGCAGCCTCTCATCTGAGAGTGGGGAGTCCAGGGGATGAGGGTGGACTCCTGCCTGTCATGGTCATCACCTTTCTTGAGGCTTGGGGCAGAGTCTGCTTTAAAAGATGCACCTGCTTTTCAGGCCACAGCCCCGCCTGGAGTCCTGGTGGCTCGTCCGAGGCCTTGGCCACACCCACCAAGTGGACACATTGAAGGCAGGGTGGCCAAGGCACTTGGGCCTCATGGGGGCAAGTGACCCTGGTTCTTGAGGCTGCACCTGTCCTGGCTGCTGGCCTCTGAGCTCATGCCAGACACCCCAGGTTGTGCTGATTCTGGCTCAGGGTGGGCAGGTGGTAGGAGGGGTTAATGTGCAGGGCTGCCCACAGTGCTGGTGGGCTCTGGCACCACGTGGAAAGAGGATCCTTGAGAGGTGAGGCAACATGGCCAGCCCTGCCTCTGCACCCTCTTGGCGGGACCCACAACCACTGGTGGCCTGTGGTGATCACCTCCGGTTCCCCTCCATGTGGCTCAGGTGCCTGGGGCCACCAGGACCTCCCTGGCTCTCAGGGACACAGATGGAGCCACCACAGGTCTCAGAAACAAGGCCTGGTCGGCTTTCTGGAGAGTTTGGGCACCAGGAGATCTGCCTAGAGTGCAGACCCTGGCCTGGGGCCTCCCAGGGCATCTGGTTAGGTTGGCCCCTCATGGGACCAGGCAGTCTGCACCATAGCCCACTTCCAGTGGTTCAGAGATAGCCCTGCATGACCGGGTGGTCTCTGATGACAGGGCATAGTCACCCCTGGCCTGGACCCCAGCAGTAGCCCTGGGCAGTACTGGTGGGGGATTTCCCAGAGGGAAAGCAGCACGGCTGTAAAGTCTGGGCAGCTGGTGGCCAGCTGCTCAGGGCTCAGCCCCAGCCTCAGACACTCAGGGTGTCCTCTCCTCTGAGGGCCAGGCTGGTGACTCAGGCAGGTCAAGGGTGAAGGCATGCACACGTGATGACCAGCCACCTCCCTGCCCTTCTGAGGGTGTGAGGCAGGCTGAGGCCACGGACACTTGCCTGGCCTGGGAGCTGGTTGCCACCTGTAGACCCTCATGGCCTTGAGACCCCCCTACCCTAACTGTGAAAGACCAGCAGAGCCTTCTGGAGCCAGCATTCCTGCTAGGCCTGCCCTCTGAGAGTCCACTGTCCCTGCGGTGACCTAGAACCCTATGCCCTCATTAGCACCAGGTGCTTGGTATCCAGCCCTAGGGCCAGGCAGGGAGCCCTGACTATGCTGGATGGCTCAGACGTCCGGAGCACAAGCACAAGCTGTCTGCGGCCACTTACCCACCACCACACTCACTGACCCATTCGTTCCCTCACCCATTCATTCACTCATTCCCTCACTCGTTCCCTCACTCGTTCACTCACTCAGTCACTCACTCGTTCACTCAGTCACTCACTCAGTCACTCAGTCACTCGTTCACTCAGTCACTCATTCACTCAGTCACTCACTCAGTCACTCACTCAGTCACTCAGTCACTCACTCACTCACTCACTCAGTCACTCACTCAGTCACTCACTCAGTCACTCAGTCAGTCACTCACTCACTCACTCAGTCACTCACTCAGTCACTCAGTCACTCACTCACTCATTCAGTCACTCAGTCACTCACTCGTTCACTCAGTCACTCACTCAGTCACTCACTCAGTCACTCACTCACTCACTCAGTCACTCACTCACTCACTCACTCAGTCACTCACTCACTCACTCACTCAGTCACTCACTCACTCACTCAGTCACTCACTCACTCAGTCACTCAGTCACTCAGTCACTCACTCACTCAGTCACTCACTCAGTCACTCACTCACTCACTCAGTCACTCACTCACTCAGTCACTCACTCAGTCACTCACTCAGTCACTCAGTCACTCACTCGTTCACTCAGTCACTCACTCAGCCACTCAGTCACTCGTTCACTCAGTCACTCACTCACTCACTCACTCGTTCACTCACTTGTTCACTCAGTCACTCACTCACTCACTCGTTCACTCACTCAGTCACTCACTCACTCAGTCACTCACTCACTCGTTCACTCACTCAGTCACTCACTCGCTCACTCACTCGTTCACTCAGTCACTCACTCGTTCACTCACTCAGTCACTCACTCACTCAGTCACTCAGTCACTCGTTCACTCACTCAGTCACTCACTCACTCAGTCACTCACTCACTCACTCACTCACTCGTTCACTCACTCAGTCACTCAGTCACTCACTCAGTCACTCAGTCACTCACTCACGCATTCATTCATTCACACCCGTTCCCTCACTCACTCATTGCTTCCCATTGTCTCCACACCCATGTCATGTGTGTACTGTCTCCAGGCACTGGGGTTGAGATAGGGGATGAGGGCACAGGGAAAACTGTAACTTAAGGAGGTTTGTACAGGCCCCAGGAGAGCCAGAAGCAAATGCTCAGAACACCTTTGAAGCACCTCCCACACAGCCCACCTCTCCGTTTCCTGCCATTCCTCCCATGTGGAGCCTCCTGGCCATAGACCTGCTGACCTTGGTTAGGGGGACTATGTGGCTGCCTGGGAGAGTCCAGTCTCAGTGTCCTGGGGGCCCAGACAAGGCCAGACACCACAGACTGTGGGCTGGGGATATCAGGGCAAAGGTTTGGCGGGGATTCTCTAGGCTGGGGCCAGTCAGCAGCTGTCCAGCTGGTCGATACCAAGCACTCAACCCTGGCAGCAAAGGCCATCCTATGAGTAGAGTTGGTCTGAGGCTAACCCCTGCCCTCCTGGGGTCAGGAGCTGGAGCGGGCAGGAAGGTCAGCCAGCTCTGGGCAGCACTGGGTGGGGGGCTGCCGTATGCCTGGGATCCTGCCCGGGGTCCTGCCTGGGGTACAGCCCCTTGCTTGGGACTGTTGCCTCCCACTGAACCTCTCTCCCCTGAGGGTGAACTGGGCTATCCAGGCAGGGGTTGGGGCAGCCTCAGGTCAGCATTTGGTCATACTGGGTGATGCTGTGGCTTCTTTTGGCACCGGGGGCCCACAGGTCAGCCTGGGGGTGAAAAATATCATCTGGGGAAGTCTGGGCTGAGGGCACCAGAGGGCACTGAGTACTGAGGGCACTGCCAGCCAGTACTCAGAAAGCCCTCAGGGCACCTGGCTCTGCCCAGCAGACACACCCACCCCTGCTTGCACCCCCAGGGTGGGGAACTACAAGCCCCGCCCACTCACACACGTGAGGCCACCAGGGCTGGAGCCAGCCCTGGGGCTACAAAAGGCCCTGGCGCCTCAGGTCTCTCCTCAGAGGCTGCCAGGCACCTCCCAGGACCCACATGGGTGTCGGCAGGAGGGGGCTGGCCCTGCTCTGGGCCCTGGCTCTTACCCTGGCCTGTGCCCAGCACACAGGTAGGACTTGTACCCATGGCTGTGCTCCCATGGCCTGGGTGGGCACTGGCAGCTCCGTCTCTGCCATGGGTGTGGGCATCGGAGGCTGCGTGTGCCACTAGTGGTTCTCAGACCTGTGGCCCAGTCACTGCCATGAGGTTTTGAGCCTGTGGGCCTGGGGCACACCGTGGGCTACAGAGCCCTGACGAGGAGAGCCCTGATGAGGAGGGCCCCCTGCGCTGCTGCTGTACTCTCCCCTGGACCAGGCCTGTCGGAGCGGGGCTTGCAGCCCTTACACCCCCACATGCCCGTTCTCCAGCTTGAGCTCGGGGTTTGGGCCTCCACGGGGGTCTCGTGGGGGTTTCCACCTTGAATGGGAGGTATGGTGGTGCACCCCACAGGGCTGTGAGAGTGACACAGGAGGCTCAGGGTCCCGTGGTCTGGTTGACTCCTTCACCTAGGATCACATGCCCTGCCTTGCCTCCCAGAGAACAACTGGGCCCTGGGACTCAGGGGTGATGTGCCTGGGCTGCTCATAGCGCTGGCCCCAGCCTCTGATCCTCTGTTGGATGGATTTGGAGCTAGAAAGACCCCCATCCCTCTCTGCTTGGGGTACTCTGAGCAGTGGTCCACCTGGAGCTGCAGAAGGGGCCCCACCTGCTGCCTCTCTTTCCATTCCACTTTGCTCCCCCAGGGCTTCCCTGAGGAGGGGCGGAAGGGGCAGGGCCAGGGAAGGGGTGAGTGAGGGCTCCGTGGGGCTTGCAGGGCTGAGGGGCCCGTCCTCCTAGCTGGGGTACTTGGGCCCACTGGGGGCAGGAGCATGGAGTCAGGGTCTCACCTACCCTGAGATCACCTGGCCACAGGCGCAGGGATTGGGGGCTCAGGCTCCAGGTGGAGACCCAAGACCCCCTCTCAGGGTCCCCTGGGGGTGGTGGACGCCCTGCTGCCAGGCTGGTCTGCAGGGGCCGCAGATACTCTGTGGACCCCAGAAACCAGCCGCTCAAGTCCTCTGGGGGCCATGGGTCTGACACCACCCACTCCTCTGCCCCGGCTGCCGAGGAGCCCACCCCACACAGCTTTTCCACCTCTGGGGTTCGTGTGGTGACAAATTGTGACCCACTGTGTCTCTACTGTCTGATCCTTCAGGGGTCCCTACCCAGGGCCCCCCGGCATGGAGACAGTGAGTGAGAATGAATGTCCCTTGGAGGCCCAGGGACCTCAGACACCCAGCTCGAGTGGACAGAGACCCCCCCGGCACTGTGCCCCTGCTGGTGCAGAGAAGGCCTTCACCGAGGCCACCCCTTTGCTCTGTCCCTCCCTCACTATGTGTAGCCCAAGATGCCTGGGATACAGGCGCTCAGCCTGGCTCTTCTTCCCGCAGGCCACACCCAGGACAGCTCTTCCAGCTATGAGCACCACCTGGGCCTCCCTCCTGTCCCCCAGGGGCCCAACAGTAAGTGTTGACATCCAGTCCCTGTTCCCACCTGGCAGCATGGTGCAGGGTGCCCTGGGGCATTGATCTTGTAGAGGATTCAGCTGGTCATGCTGAGGGGTCAGAGCTCGGAGTCGGGGGGCAGGCAGGAGGACTCCCCACACATAGCCCTGGTTGGTCACGGTACCTGCCCTCTGCAGCCTCACCTCCTAGAGGGACCTGCAGAGGGGTGGCAGGCTGGCCGCACCCCACGTCCCCCGCCAGGCCAGCAAGCACATTAGTGATCTGGGACTGGGCTCCTGACTCCTTTCTCCATGTTTAACTCTGGATATCTCAGTGTCAAATGCACCTTTGGGCCTTGGTGGAACATCTTCTATAATCCCCACAGAGGCAGGTGGGCAAGGGCCACCAAGACGAGAGGCCCTCGGGCTGTGGGCAAAACAGGAAGGGGCCGGAGCCCAATCTTAGCTCCCAAGAGACTGTTTTGAGCCGCTGATGTTGACTTAGACATTTTTTGAGTCATTTTTTTTCTCTCTTTTTGAGATAGTCTCTGTCTGTTGCCTGGGCTGGAGGGCAGTGGTGCAATCACAGCTCACCACAGCCTGGAATTCCTGGCCTCGAGCGATCCTCCCACTGCTCCGCGTGCTGGTATCACAGGCGCGCACCCAGGCACCCTGCTTGACTCAGGGATTTACGGTTTGGGGACTTGTGGGAGCTGTCCACTCCTGAGGCTTTCAGCAGGTGACGGCCGGGATGATTAGACAGCAGTAGACACAGATGCACCAAGCACACAGGACATTAAGGGAGTCCCCAACTCATGTGGAGCTCAGTGGACTTTAGGGCCAGTCGCCTGGACTGGTAGACTCTGAGCTCTTTCCCAGATGTGGAGACCCCCCCATCCTGAAGCCAGGCATGCACCCATGAACCCCTGTTTCTGCAGGCGACCTACTCCGTGGGGTGACGATCTTGCCGCCCCTGAGGACCATCCCCGTGGTGCGAGGTGAGAGAAACCAGGGATCAGGCTGGAAGGGGTGTGGGTTTGGTGAGATCCCTCCTCAGACCTGGAGGCAATGTCTGAAAAGGGGGTCCCAGCTTCGGGGGATACTGCATAGGCCTGAAGAAGGGCCCAAAGGGCATGAACACAGTGCCAGGACTCCCTAGCACAGCCAGGACCCCCCAGATGCTCATCTTGGGGAACGGTGGGAGGTGTGGAGCACGGAGGCAGGGTGACGCCTCCAAGCTTCACTGCTTTGGCCGCAGCCCTGCACGGGGCACACAACGGGCGGGTCTGTAGCACCTGGGGTGACTTCCACTACAAGACCTTCGATGGCGACGTCTTCCGCTTCCCCGGCCTCTGCAACTACGTGTTCTCTGCGCACTGCGGGGCTGCCTACGAGGACTTCAACATCCAGCTGCGCCGTGGCCAGGGGCCCAACGCCACCACTCCGAGCAGGGTCATCATGAAGCTCAATGGCATGGTGGTGGAGCTGACCAAGACCTCTGTCCTGGTCAACAGCCGCCTGTGAGTCTGGGCCCAGGATGGCTGGGCAGTGCTGGGTGGGGTCCAGTGGAACATTGTGGTCAGGGAGGCTGTAGGTTCATCTACAAACCCCAAGAGTGGATGGGGCACAGCTGCTCCCCTCCAGCCTGCCCAGCTCCTTGAGATCCGCGTTCCAGGGCCCCAGCCCCTTCCCATACGTGGTTCCGTGGTTGCCGTGAAGGAGGCACAGGTCATGTCTCTTGCTATAGGTCCCTCTCTGCCTGGGACTCCTCCCATATTTTGTCCCTCTGCACCTCTGCCTGCCTCTCTCTGCAGGGTCCATCTGCCCTTCAGCCATTCCGGGGTCCTCATCCAGCACAGTGGCAGCCACCTGAGGGTGGTGGCCAGGGTGGGCCTGGTGTTCATGTGGAACCAGGACGACAGCCTCCTGGTGAGGGGGGACGAGGGTGGACGGTGTATGGACAGAGGGTGGGGATGGGGGATGGAGCCTCCTGGAAAAGCAGGTTTGGACAGACCCACTCACACAGCGGGCAGGGACAGGTGCCTGGGACCTGTGCCCCCAAGACAGAGGCCCTGCAGTGCATCTGTGAGCCTCTGGGTCCCCTTTGGAGTCTGGGCTGTCCTACCCATCTGGGCAGCTCTGGTAGGACAGTGCCTGATGTCCCCTCCCATTGCAGCTGGAGCTGGACTCCAAGTACGCCAACCAAACCTGCGGGCTGTGTGGGGACTTCAACGGTAGCCCCGAGGTCCACGAGTTCTTCTCCCACAGTAAGGACCCTGGTGCCTGCACCAGCCCTGTCCTCAGAGTCCCAAGTAGTGTGCACTTGGGTGAGCAGACACGTGTGCACACAGTCCTGGTGCACCAGCAGGCCTTAGGGCTGCAGGGGTACCAATCACCTGCTGGGCCCTGCTCTCAGTGTGGCTGCTCTGGGTAGTGTTGACTGCACACCCACACCTGAAATTACAGACCTGCCACCTTCATCCTTGACTCTGTCTGCCACCAAGCAGTGGCCTTGCAAATGTGGTCTGCCCCAGACAGAGCCCCTGACTCCAGTTCCCCTCTACCAAGCCCCCTGTCAGGTGTCCAGCCTGCCAAGTGTCCGGCAGCCCTGCCTAGGGGGACCCTGTGTGGGTCCAGGGCTAGGAAGATTCTTGGTGCAGTGTCCTTGCCCAGCAGACAGTGTCTCAGGGTCCTAGGTCGGTGATGCCTCAGGCCATCACCTGGCATCCCTGGACGCTCCTGTGCTGGCCCTCACATCACCCCAGACTCCCTGAGGGTCCCATGGCAGCATGGGCAGGGAGGCAACGTTGAGAGAGCAGGGCCCACAAACGGCCCTTCTAGCCCACCCCAGGGGCAGGAACCCAGGGCCATGCTGCCTGGACACCGGGCTCTGTGCTCTACAGACACCAGGCTGACACCCCTGGAGTTTGGGAACCTGCAGAAGATGGACGGCCCCATGGAGCTATGTCAGGACCCTGACCCTGAACCCCTGACGAACTGCTCAATTGACATTGTAAGGCTTGGAGTGGTGGGGACCTACAGGGGTGGAGAATGCTTCGGACCTCCCTGCCATGGGGCCCTGGGCCAGGGCTCAGGGTGCATGCCCGGCCTTCACCACAGGGCATCTGTGAGGAGGTCTTGGGGAGCCAGCTGCTCGTGGGCTGCGTGGCCCTGGTGGACATCGCCCACTACCTGGAGGCCTGCCGCCAGGACCTGTGCCTCTGTGAACACACTGACCGGCTCAGCTGCGTCTGCCACACCCTCGCTGAGTACTCCCGGCAGTGTGCCCATGCTGGAGGGCTGCCCCAGGACTGGCGTACCCCTCACCTGTGCCGTGAGTGCCTGCGCCCCTGCCCCTGCCTCGAGCCGTCCTGCCTGGGGCTGGCCGTGTGATGTGAGCCGTCTTCTTGTTGCCCTGCAGCCCAGACGTGCCCTCATGACATGCAGTACCATGAGTGCCGCTCGCCCTGCGCAGACACCTGCTCCTACATGGAGCACTCCCAGGCCTGTGAGGACCACTGTGTCGCTGGCTGCTTCTGCCCCGACGGTGAGGCTCAGAGACACCCAGATGTGCCCTGGGTGCCAGACCCTGGCCCAGTTTGCGATATCCCCAGGCCTCTGAGGCTGTCTGAGGCCTCTGCTATGGGGCCATGGGAGAACAGGGGGTCAGAGACCCTTCCCCTCCACACACCCTCGACATGGAGGTGGGGGCTGGCACCTGTCACACAGCCCACCTGACCCCCCCCCGCTCGCAGGGATGGTGTTTGATGACATTGGACAGACCGGCTGCATCCCTGCATCCCAGTGTGCCTGCACATACAACGGGGCCACCTATGCTCCAGGGGCCGTCTACACCACAGACTGCACCAACTGGTATGTGTGGGGCCTTCCCTCCGGCCCCCTGGATGTGCTCTGGGACGGCCCCTGCCCTCCCTGTCTGGCTGAGACCCCTGCGGGCTGGCTTGGTGGTGGAGACAGTGCCCAGGTCTGGCACTCACCCACGGCCTCTGATCCTAGCACTTGCTCTGGAGGCCGGTGGAGCTGCCGGGAGGTTCCGTGCCCAGGCACCTGCTCCGTGCTTGGAGGCGCCCACTTCTCCACATTTGACGAGAAGCAGTACACAGTGCATGGGGACTGCAGCTACGTGCTGGCTAAGGTGCGGCCTGTGGCCACTCAGCCTCCTCCCAGACTGCGGCTGTCAGCCTCCCCCAGCCCAGCCTCCTGTTGCTGCTGCGCCGGGGGCAGCCCCTGGAGGTCCCCGATGCTGAGACCTCAAGGAAGCCCCTCAGCTCCCCAACACAAGGCCCTGAGGGCCCTGAGGTCTCTGGTCATCTGGTCTCCACATGGCTGCTCTGCAGCTTGGGTTTTGTTTAATAGACTTGGTTCTTCAGAACAGGCTTTGGTTTATGTAAATTGAGAGGGAAGCATAGAGAACTGCCACACACATCTGTCCCTAATGTGGGGCCTGTGCTGATGCTGAGGCCGCCCAGGGTGTGCGCCTTACGCCAGGCCTCACTCTCAATGTTGTCCGTTCCACGGGTTTGGATGACAACGGTGTCCTGTGCCCACACTGCAGATCACACTGTGGTGTCACTGACCCGAGTCCCGTGCCCCCCCAGCAGACACTGTCTCGGCTTCTCTGGCTTTGCCCTCCCCACAAGGCCACAGGATTCGCACAGGGCTACCTTCTCAGACTTGCCACCCAGCAGGTGCACTGAGATTCCTCTGGGTGCGTCCAGGTGTCCCCACATGGAGGTCCTGAGAGCACTTCCCTCGGGGGTTATGAGGATGAGCAGCTCCCGAGGAACAGGGGCTTCTGGTGAGGACGGGCAGCACAGGCCAGAGCAGGGGACGCCGGGCGGCTGTGTGAGGGTTTGTATTGTGTCCCACAGCCCTGTGATGACAGCACCTTCACTGTGCTGGCTGAGCTGCGCAGGTGTGGGCTGACGGACAGCGAGACCTGCCTGAGGAGTGTGACACTGAGCCTGGGTGGGGCGCAGACAGTGAGTGTGGCCCCAGGGCTGAGGGGAGCCGGCAGGAGGCAGACCTCTGGGGACACAGTGGAGGCCTGGCCCTGTGCTGACCCTGGCTGCTCTGCTCTGCCTCAGGTGGTCGAGGTGAAGGCCAGTGGGGAGGTGTTTGTGAACCAGATCTACACGCAGCTGCCCGTGTCCATAGGTGAGGGTGCTGGCCCCTCCCTCCCCCAGCCGCCCAGGGTCCCATCCCCAATGCCCTACAAAACCCTCATCTTCTGTGTCCACAGCCAATGTCACCCTCTTCAGACCCTCCACCTTCTTCATCATTGCTCAGACCAACCTGGGCCTGCAGGTGGACATCCAGCTGGTGCCCACCATGCAGGTGTTTGTGAGGCTGGCACCTGAGCTCCGGGGGCTGACCTGTGGTAAGAGGCACCGCCTTCCCGGTCCCCCAAGCCCACCTCATCAGCCAGAGTGTGAGGCCTCACTGCCTTCCCTCCCCAAGGCCTGTGCGGGAACTTCAACCAGAACCAGGCTGACGACTTCACGGCCCTCAGCGGGGTGGTAGAGGGCACGGCTGTGGCTTTTGCCAACACCTGGAAGACCCGTGCTGCCTGCCCCAACGTCAGGAGCAGCTTCGAGGATCCCTGCTCCCTGAGCGTGGAAAACGGTGCGTGTGTCCACGTGGGGCCAACTCACAGCTGGCACGGAGCACCGTGAACTGGGGCCTTGCTCCAGGGTAAACGGACGGGCAGGAGGCTGTTTTGGCCGATCCTGGACTCCTCCCCCCCACTGTGGCCAGAGAGACTAGAAGGGCCTTGCTTGTCTGTCTAAGGTGGAGGCCACTGATACCCCTAGCAGGCGGTGGGCTGGGGGCTGAGTGAGGGGGAGGACACCACGTCACCTGTGGAAGTGTCTGTCCAAAACCCAGACCAGCAGCAGGGCCGGCCGGCAAGTGAGCCCAATGATGGCCGCTCCTCTCTGCCCACAGAGAAGTACGCTCAGCACTGGTGCTCACTGCTGACTGACACCCATGGCCCCTTTGCCCCCTGCCACGCTGCCGTGAACCCACTCACCTTCCACTTGGTAAGGCTGACCTCTCTCCTAGGGTGGCACTCCTGACACTGGGCCTCGCGGCTGCCTCTTGTTGTCCACTGGCTGTGTACCCTCTTCCTCCATCCACTCACCATATATTCGCCAAGTCCTCTTTGCCTCTTGCCCTAAACCAGGCCCAGGCTTCCTAGCTGAAGGGAGAGTGCAGGGCCTGGCCACAGATCAGGCCCCTGTCCTTCCTGCCACACCCATGCAGCCTCTCCCTGGCACCCCCACCATCAATCCTGCTGAGGGGGCGGGCCCCATGGTGGTCCCCAGGCAGAGGGGAGGACACTGGGAGAGAGGACACTGCAGGGTAACCACTGCAGGGCCGCATGTGGGGCCCCATGTGGGCCAGGCTCTGACGCTGCCGCGGCCCCTAGCACTGCATGTTCGACACCTGCAACTGTGAGAGGAGCGAGGACTGCCTGTGCGCCGCCCTGTCCTCCTACGTGCGCGCCTGTGCCGCCCGGGGCCTGCTGCTCCACGGCTGGAGGGACGGCGTCTGCAGTGAGTAGCCCCTACTGGGCTGAGGCCTGAGGGTTGGGGGCGCAGGTCCTGTGGTGGCCCTAGCACCCAATGCACTCTCTTCCTGCCCTGCTCAGCAAAGCCCATGACCACCTGTCCCAAGTCCATGACCTACCGCTACAACATCAGCACCTGCCAGCCCACGTGCCGCGCCCTGAGTGAGGGGGATGTCACCTGCCACGTCCCCTTTGTGCCTGTGGATGGCTGTACCTGCCCTGAGAGCACCGTCCTGGATGACACGGGTGTGTGCGTGCCGGCCACCAGCTGTCCCTGCTACCACAGGGGCACCGTGGTTCCCAATGGGGAGTCAGTGCATGACAGCGGGGCCATCTGGTAAGAGCCCTGCCGAGGAGGGGGAATCCCCAGAGCCTGCCGGTGGCCCACACACTCTGACCATCCTGCCCTTGCAGCACCTGCACACAGGGGACGCTGAGCTGCCTCGGAGGCCCTGCCCCCACACCAGGTGAGTCAGGGCCAGGCCCTTGAGCCTCACAGTGCCCATGAGAAGCCCTCCCCCCAGTGCATTACAGCTTAACCTCACACCAAGTGTGCCAGGCTGGGATTTTGGTCAACTTCTCTGGGTCAGGTGTTCTGTGTGTCCTGTGGGCTCAGTCAGTGGATGATAGGAGTGTGGGTACTGCACACACAGCACACGCTTATACATGTACACATGCATATGTGCACACACGGACATGTACACACGTGCACACACAAGGACAGACACAAGACACACGCACGCATATGCTCCCTCACATACACACACTGTACACACACAAGCATAGGCATAAGGCACACACATTTACAACATACAGGTACACATGTGCACAGTACACTCACACATACACATGTACACTGCACAGGCTTATGTGCACAGGCACATACACATGAACATACACTCACACATGTACATATTGCATACGCACATATGTACACACACATGCACACATAGTGCACACACATGAACATATACTCACACATGTACATACTGTGCACGTACATACACACACATGTACACACATACACAGTACACACACATGCATATACACTCACACACGTACATACTGCACATGCACACACGTGTGTACATAGTGTACACACACATGTGCACACACAGGCAGTGTGCATGTGGCAAAGACAGGTCCTTCCTGCACACAAAGGTCCAGGCATTAGGGCAGCCCACGTTCCTAGGAGAGAGCCTGGCAGAAGTGGCGAGTCCCCTGACATCCCCCTCCCCTCAGTGTGCACTGCACCCATGGTCTACTTCGACTGCTACAACGCCACACCGGGGGTGGCCGGGGCTGGCTGTCAGAAGAGCTGCTACACCCTGGACATGGCCTGTGTAAGCCCCTCCTGACGGCCCCAGAACCCCACCCAACTCCCCGCTGAGGGCCTCTTGTGGGTGCTCCTGGGGTGGGGGCAGCTCCGAATGCACAGGGCCCTCAGCCTCCTGATGGCCTGTGTCTAGGAGGTGCCCTGCCTGCGTGCTGGCCGGGTCCCCTGCTTCTGTGGCTCCCTAGCCCCCAGGTGGGTCCCTCCAAGGCCGTGTGACCGAGCTGTCCCTGGGACAGTCTCACCTGTCACTTGATGTGTCTGTTGGCCCTGCAGTACAGCTCCCAGTGTGTGCCGGGCTGCGTGTGCCCTGACGGGCTAGTGGCAGACGGTGAAGGCGGCTGCATTGCGGTGGAAGACTGCCCCTGCACACACAATGAGGCCAGCTACCAGGCCGGCCAAACCATCCGGGTGGGCTGCAATACCTGGTATGCACATGGGCCCGTCTGGGGCAATGTATGACTCCAAGGGAGGCGTCCTAGCAACCCTGCCATAAGGCCTGGTCTGCATCTGTGATGCTGGCTACCCCACCCCAGTCACACAGAGCCCCTGAGAGGTCACCCCTCCCATCCCCTCCTGCCCCCAGCTGCCCTGTCCCACCTGCAGCCGCCCCTCCTGCTCCCCTGCCCCCTCCTGCTCTGGCCTGACTCCTAGCTGCCCTGCCTAGCACCTGTGACCGAAGGATGTGGCAGTGCACGGATGATCCCTGCATGGCTACCTGCGCTGTGTACGGAGATGGCCACTACCTCACATTTGATGGGCAGCGCTACAGCTTCAGTGGCGACTGCCAGTACACACTGGTGCAGGTATGCCAGTGTTGCCTCCTAGCCGGAGTCCTCTGCAGCCCCAGCGTGCACGCGGGCCACTCGGCTGTTTCTCCTGGCTTCTGACACTTTGCTCCCCCAGGACAACTGTGGTGGGAGCAACGGTACTCAGGACACCTTCCGTGTCGTCACCGAGAATGTCCCCTGTGGCACCACAGGCACCACCTGCTCCAAGGCCATAAGGCTCTTCCTGGGGGTGAGTGAGGCCAGGTTGTCAAGGCCCCTCTGGGAGGCCCCGGGCAGGGACTGGGAGAGCAGGAGGGGGCCAGGGTCCTGCCCAGGCTCTGAGCGGCCTCCTTGCTGTGCAGAGCTACGAGCTGAGGCTGAGCGACGGGACAGCAGAGGTGACCCGGGAGGGCACAGGGCAGGAGCTGCCCTTCACCATCCGCCAGATGGGCGTCTTCCTGGTGGTGGACACCAACGCTGGCCTGGAGCTGCTGTGGGACAGGAGGACCAGCATCTTCATCCAGCTCAGCCCTGAGTTCAAGGTAAGGCCCGGGGGAGGTGGGGTGCAGGTGGGGAGGCCAGAGACAGAGAGAGACAGGACAGAGACACAGAGACAGGGAGACGGAGTCTGGAGCAACTGGGCTTCCTGGGAGGAGCCCTTCGGTGTGAGTACCCTGGGCTGTTCTAACACATGACCACAGCTGGGTGGCAGGTCCCCTCACCTTCCAGACACTGGAGTTCCCTCTTAGGGCTCTGGGGCTTCCCTTTACCGTCTGAGCTCCGGTTTCCAGGCATCCTTGCCGTGGCCACATTGCCCCGTCTCTGCCATGGTCTCCACGTGGCTCCTCCTCTTTTCCTTCTTTTAATGAGGACTCCAGTCATTATTTGGGCCCACCCTAATCGAGCACAACCTCCCTTGAGCTTGGTCACCTCTGTAGAGACCATGTTCCCAAAAAAAAAGCCCCCTTTTTTTAGGCTCAGGGCTGGGACCTGTGCACACCCTCGGAGCACATTCTGACCGCCGTGCAGGCTCAGCTCGCTTTCCCCAGGAGAGACTCTTTCTTGCAGGTCTGGCGGCCCCCGGCTGCCATGGCAGAGCGGCCAAATCGTCTCCTCCAGGCCTCCGTAGAGGGCAAAGCCAGAGAGTGTTGCATCTGGGAACTCTGGGCTTGGCGTGAGGGGAGGGTGGGGAGGGTGGACAGTCGCTCTGCTTCTGCAGGCCAGGGTCAGTGCCGCCCCCACAGTTGCTATGGCCCCAGCTCTGAGGGCTCCATCTGTCTCCCGCTTCTGCAGGGCAGGGTCTGCGGCCTGTGTGGGAACTTCGACGACAGTGCCATCAATGACTTCACCACACGGAGCCAGTCTGTGGTGGGAA
>CAUYON010078728.1:0-47731 GCA_963573935.1 Arctocebus calabarensis
AATGTCTTTATATAGTGATCAAGAAAATGCCATGAAGGCTATCTGTAACAGTACGATCAAAACATTTCTGAATGTATATGAATCGTGCCCTATGATTGCACCAATGTACAGAATTATGATTCAATAAAATTATAAAAAATAAATAAAAAGAAATAAAATCTAAAAGCAAAATTACAGTATGTTATTTAAAAATTGAAAGGTTCCTCAATGAATCCCCAACAATAAAAAAAAAAAAAAAGAAAAGAAAAAAAAAGTTAAAGGTATATCAAAAGAAAGCTAAAAGTTAAAGATGGTTTTTAGGAAGGAAGAATGAGTTTAGGTGGGGTAAGAGACTACTTTTCAACAAATCAAGAGAATTATTTGGTGTTTTACAGTATATACTGTTCATGATCTTGATTAAGATAAAATTAAATAAGAAAAAGATCTGAAGACTTAGTTCTTAGCTTTAGGACCCAGAGAAATCTCCTGATGTCCCTCTGGGTGACGGAGGCAGTGCCAGGTTGTGATTACTCTGTGAAAATCCAAACTTAAACAGTGAAACCCCTACCACATACATATCTCATCATGTTTTTGCTGCAAAAAACATGTATGTAGGGTTAGCTTGAAGAATTTAATGTCCACATAAAGTCACATGCAACTTTCCCACTACCGGAAGTAATAGGATACACTAAGGAGTCCACCCCCTGTTCAGCGATGGCATGTCTGCAGTGAAGGCAGTCACAGCTACAACACTCACTACATCATTTTCCTGTTTCTATAGCAAAAGATTGGAATTTTACCTGTTTTCATAAGGCAGCCAGTAAAGAGAAAAGAAACCCTTTTTTTCAATCATAGTTTTGAAATGCAGCCAATATGGGGTTCAAAAATGCCCTTTAAAATCTATTTCTTAATGTTTGCACGGAAATACATACGCAAAATGCTCAAAACGTATGCACCAAATAGGACAAAAATGACCCAGTTCTGTTGGACAAACTCAAGGAGGCAGTCTATAAAAAAAGATCATAGTAAATAATCATGGTAAATTATGAAATAAAGGACAAGTCAAGATTGCTTAATTATTAAAATTACCAGAACCAGTAGTTTCCTTTCTGCCAAGCTCTTCTACCCAGATTTAGCTCACTTGTCCCGAGAAAGAATTCAATGCCAGGACACAGGTAATGGAGTCAACAAAATCTTCACGCCCTGTCTTCATGGTCAGAACAGCCCAAAGATAGGGTAAACCAGGAATCCTTGTTACGAAGAGAGACAGGGCTCCAGGCTGAGAGCAATCCCAGAGTGAAGAAACAGCACTGTGCTACTGCCTGTTTCTATTGCAAGCTTCAGAAGGGAGGTGACGGAGAGCTGTGAAATCTCAGACAACCAAACCGAGAAAAACCCATCAACACATGTGCAACGGGGAGGGAGAGACACCAACGCTCATTTAAAGCTGCCTGGTTTAATAACACTTGGTAGAGGAAATGTCTCGTAAATCTGTACTTTTTTTGTTTCTTTACTTTCTTGTTTTGAAAATTCCCATGATGTTTGAAAAACCCCAGGATGTGTGGTTTCAATGCATGCTTTCTCCTCAGTCACAAACCATGGGGTTTGCTTTGCTAAATGTTCTCAATATAAACATGCTTCACCTGGCAACCTGGGCATGGATAAAGGAAAGGGATTAATTAGAAGAGAATCTCTGGGGATCTTTTTTGGGTAGGGTACACTTCCTTGTGATACGGGTACAAAAAAAGCCCAAGAGTGTGTGCACATGCTTAACCCCATTCATGTTGTCTCCAGGGCATGTGTAAACATACAATGTGATAGGGTAGACAGGACCACTTACTAGCTCTGTGACCATAGTAAAATAATTTTGCTTCTATGAACCTCAGTATTCTCATTTGTAAAATGGGTATCATCCCCACCCCCATCCTGGTCTCATATTTGTTGGAAGGAGCTAAAGAGATCATGCTAGGCCATGCACAGTGGCTCATATCTGTAATCCTAGCACTCTGAGAGGCTGAGGTGGGAGAACTGCTTTTCCCTCAGGAGTTTGAGACCAGCCTGAGCAAGGGCAAGACCCGGTCTCTACTAAAACCAGAAAAATTAGCCAAGAGTCATGGTGGGAAGCTGTAGTCCCAACTGTTGCAAAGCTGAGCAAGAGGATCACTTGAACCCAGGAGTTTGAGGTTGCTGTGAGTTAGGATGTGGCACTCTAGCCAGGGCAACAGAGTAGGAATTAGTCTCAAAAAAAGAGAGAGAGTGAGAGAGAGAAAGATCAATCATGCTTATACAAAATTAACAATGCTTTTACACACTGTGGTGCTCAAATGTTAAGTAGACCCTCTCATGCAAAGTACTACTACTAATAAACACAGATAATAAAACAGATAATGTTTTTCTCAGACGACATATATTACAAAGAAGCTATCTCAGAATAGGAAAAACTTGGAATCCCAGGCACTTTCTTAAAATGTGCCCTCTGCAATACCCGTCTTATTTTAACATGGGCATTCTTCCCTTCTACATAGGCAGGACAAATTCAAGTAGTCACAAGAAAGACATTCCACAAGGAAAGCTACCTAATTTGCTCATTGCAATTTCAAATGCCAGTTCTCAACTGAGCCAATCTGCTCTTGATCTAAAACCAGCGTAGACTTTTCAGAAAAAATTTCATTCTGGTGCTATATGGAACATGAGTTCTCAACTTGAAATGCCTGTTCAAGCCCCTCCCCCATACATGCTTGAAGACAGTTGTTTCCTTTGCTTAGATACAAACTGCAAGATGTCAATACTAATTCCAGATTAGTCATTGTACCTTTGACCTGTAAGGGAATCTCCGCATTCCACCCCCCCCCAACACACACACACACACACACACACAGAAGAGGAGGTAGCAGAACATTTAATCAGAAAGAATTGGGGAAGCTTCTCTCTAAAGGATCTAGGCATGATTTTGAAGAATATGCATATCATTTTCTTATGTAGAGGTCACCAGAATATTCTGCAAGTCATTGCACTAGATTCCCTTTGTGAGTATTTGTGCATGATTCAGAATGTTTGTGAAGACTCAGGGCACTCTGCTTAGAAAGTACCATTGTTGATATAGAACTACTTACAAAAAGATAGAAAGATAAACAGAGGGTGTTAAGGATGGAAGAAAGAAATCAGCTTTTTCTGCCCACTGCCAACTAACTATATCCTCTGTTAATGGGTCCCTTTCTTCCAGACAAATGCATATGTGCAAAATTATGCTCACACTTTTATGGAATATATTGCATTAGTAGACGTAAGTTCTTTTCACTTATGCAACATGCAAACACAGACTTTGAAAAAGTACATGTCTTACTCATTTCCATGCAAAAATCAATGGCCATTTATTACAAAAATGGAGAGATTTATATTCTGCAAATAAAACATGAAGTTAATGTGCTTTGATGCATGAGTTCAAATGTAAATCTCAAAAAAGCTGCTGTTGTTGTTTGACTTGAGTAATAAATTGAAATCATAGGTGGTCTCTGACGGGGCCAAACATAGGGCACCCAACCTGCCAATCTATATGACTTTTCATTTTGGTGGTTAAAGTGCCAATGATATAAAAGGGAGTGTGGCAATAAAAAGGATCAGAATGTCTAGGTTGCTTTGACAGAGAGGAGCAGATAAGGAACAGCAGAATTCTCCGACAGGTATTGCAACATTTCATTCTCTAAGTGGTAAACTCAGCTTCCGCCTCCATTGTCCATGATATCATTAGAAAGAAGATAACAAATCCCTCTTCTAGTGACCAAATAATTTGAGCAGAAGGGACCTCTGTAGCATTTCCAGGCATCTGTGGATTTCTTCCTACATGGACACTCTGGGTGCCAGGCTGTGGGACACTTCCTCCAGGAATGGAAGTCACGCACATTTGCACCCAATCTCCACCACCACAGTGGGAGCCTGGCCAGAGATCTCACATGTGTTGGTGGAGGGGGAGGTGCTTTTTATTTTATTTTAGCATTAACCACCATGGTGGACTTCAAGGCTTTGAATAGCAAGATCTACTCCATCTGTGTATAGCCAGAAATATCTTCTAAGAGAAGCCTTGAATAAATCGCTTTGAGAGGAGACGTTTTTCTTTTTTTTTCTCACCAAAACTGAAACCACTGACCAGGATCCAAACTAGCACTCCAGGACATATCCTTTAGAAAGCCTGCAGGGTTTTGAGGTCTTCTGAGAGCACCCTAGAGCAGAGGCAGTGCCAACTCTGGAGCCAGCATAACTGAGTGTGAATCCTGACTCTTCCAGTTCCTAGCTGTGAGAGCATGGATAAGTTACTTGACCGCACCTCCCTTAAGGCATAAGTGAAAAGAACTTATGTCTACTAATGCAATATATTCCATAAAAGTGTGAGCATAATTTTACCTGCAAGAGGTAAAATTAAAATTCTGATTTTCCCCCCTCTATGGGGTTGTTATGAGGATAGCTGGGTGCTTAGAACAGAACCAGTAAAGAATATGTGCTCAGGGCAGCACTTGTGGCTCAAAGGAGTAGGGCACTGGGCCCCATATGCCGGAGGTGGTGGGATCAAACCCAGTCCCGGCCAAAAACTGCAAAACAAACAAACAAACAAACAAACAAAATATGTGCTCAGTTAGCAATGAATGTTAGCAATTCTACAGAATGTTAGCAATTCTACAGAAAAGTAATTTCCTATTCCCATATGCTTTTTTTGGGGAGGGAGAGGGGTTGTGGTAAGTTTTATTTGCAAAGATAGTGATTTAAGGTCCAGGCCGTGAAGAAGCTAAAAGCTTCCATGGCAACCGATGAGCCTTTTCTGGGCTGCTGGCAGGGCCACTGATACTGAGGCAAGCTGATGCAGAAGGCAAAGAGTTAGAACGCTGGGCAGAATGCTTTGCTTCACCCAAACAGTAAACCAGGGGCTGTGCCAAGCAGCACTCCCTTTGCCAAGCTGCATCTCAGGGTGCCCAGATTTTTCTTACAGTTGTCAGTTTGCCTGGTAAAGAAAATTTTTATCATTTCAAAGATGCTGATGCCTTTGCCCAATGCCACATTCTTGCCCATGTACCCAGCCCTGCTCTCTTAGGTGGGGGGCTCTGAGGAAAGCAGCTTGACTGAACCCCATTGTTCAGGCTGTTCTCACAGCAGCCCCACTAGGGGTGTTCCAGAAAACCCTCCATGGAGTCCTCAGCATCAGATCACACTGAAATGCTGGCCTCTCCAGTGTCCAAAGCTGAAACAAATCCCCTAAGAACCATCTTTTATTTCTTTGTTCATTCAGCTGAGGGTTTTGTGGAGGAGTCACACTCACGAACTCAAAACTACCTGCACACAGAGGTCCCTGCATTGTACTATCATGTCACATTTGTCATATGCTACACATGACTTCATCCTCACAGAGTCACCCTTGTTAACACTGAGGGACTCAGGACATGGAGGAGCACCTGAAGTCAGGATAGAATGGGGACATACTGGCAGTCTAGAGAGCTGGGCTCTGTCCTACCTCTGTGACTACTGTGTGACCATGTCCCGGTTGCTTCCCTTCTCTGACCACAGCTCTCACTCGAGGAACTCCATAAGAGTGCGAGTCCATGTTTGAGGCTGGAGCACCACTATCGGATTTGACTGCATTTAAGGTGTATCCAGAGGTGGAATGGCCAGAGAAAATGAATGGAAGACAATTTTTGAAGGGACAGTAGTCACAGACATGGTCTGAGGGCTCTGAGCCAGGGTATGGGTGTGCTGGAGTCTGGGGCGGCAGAGAGGAGTATTATGTTGTGCAAAGTGTATGGAGAGTAAGAGAGGCTGGGTACAGTGTGTTTGTACATGAGAGAGACGGCGGCTCAGGTGTGTGAGGATGAAAGTGGGAGAGTTGGGGTGGGGGAGGGGAAAAGAGAAGAAGGAAGGAGGGAGGAGTCTAGAAGAGTACGAGTACCTGAGAAAGATGCTGGGAGAAAAAGGAGGGCAGGGAGAAAAGAGAGAAGGATTGGGGGGAGGCAGAGACTCACCTCTCTGCTCAGGGAGGAAGGATGTCAGGATGTGTTCATAGCTGCAGGCCTGACAGTCTTCCCTGAAGGGACATGAGCAATAGGAAGTCAGGCTCCATCCCTGCAATGGATGCTGACAGCACTGGGCTAGTCAGGGGTGGTGGAGGTGTGAGGTCACTTTGGAAAATTTCAACAGGAGACTATAGTAGAAATTTGACTTTCAAGGCCTGATATTCATTCACATTCTTCCTGGTAATGCACCAGGGATGGAGCACCCGAAATACCTGGGGAACTCCCTCTTCCCAGCTCTTGATCTTTGATGGGGTTATTCTTAGCTTTAAAAGTGGGTCTTGCTTTAACCAGTATCTCCCCAACCCTACTGATTAGACCTAGCATCAGACCAAGATGAGTCATGCCTAGGACCTTTGTTCTGTACTCAGGACTGGTATGGTTTCTGAGGCTCTGTGGCTGAGAAGGAGAGGGGCCGGAGCTTTGGCTATCACCTTGCTATCATGAGAAGTTTGAAAATGCAGTCTGTCAGCAGAAAGTAATAGAAAAAAAAAACCCTGCAGATATAGTTTGGGATGTGAATCCTTACTCTTGAACGTCTTTACTTACACAAGCTAATATAGTCCCTTTTCTTTAAGCCAGGTTGGATTGGGTTTTCTATTGCTGGTATCCAGAGAAGCTTGGCTGAAGCGGATGTGAATGGGATTCCCAAATAGCTCTTGAGAATCCACAATGTCCTGGGCAGGAATAGCAACAGGTGCGGGGGAAGGAGGTGACAAAACATGAGGCTCTTGTTCCTGGGGGCCCCCCAGTCACAAAGGAAGGCAGATGTCTGAATAAGAAACCAACATTCTAGCAATGGAGCTCCTTGCTACAAAGCAGAGAGGGTGGATGGCATTACTCCAGAAGTCAAAATGGGACCAACATGAGGCAAGGAGTGCAAGGAATTGGGGCATGGAGGGGCCACTGAGTAATGAACAGTAGCTTTACAGACAGATGGGTTAAGCCTTGAATCCCAACTCAGCCTTTCCAAGTCTCCATTTATTCCCATATACAAGGGAGGTGGTAATTGCTGTAATAATCAAATATTTAATCAGCCATTTAAGACTTATTTGTGAAGCACCTATTATATGCCACAAACCATGGACAACAACTTTCCTTCTTCCCTTCACAGGGTTCTGGTGACCAAATTGCACTGCATGTGAGAAGAGGGACCTAAGACATCCCCAGGCATCACCAAAAGCATACCAGAGTAAAGCGGGATGCTTTGCATTTTTCCAAGGACTTGCCTATTGAAGGTAAAATTCCCTGTGGAAAAGGATTTAAGGAGGCATATTCAGCCCTTATGGGGTGGGGTGAACACCTTTCCCAGCCTTTCTTGGTAACTGGCTGTTAATGGAAGAAAAGCCCAAGAAGCATGCTGAACAGCTGGGAGATACCATTGGGGCTCTGGGGGTGCAGAACAGGAAGGCAGGAGAACCCCAGGCAGGATCTTTGCATCAACGGGGGCAGTGCCAAAACCTTTGGAGAAGAAGACCTGGAGAGGTCCCCTCCAGTCATCTGTGTCCTCTCTAGGAGCACAGAACAGCAGGTTCAGGAATGAGAAAGTAAACACCTACTGCACAGAAGACACTCAGGAGTTACTCAAAACACAGTCCACTTCAAGGCTTACTGAGCCTCTGACGAGCAATTTATAGCTTCTGAAATGCATTCTAATGTGTCTCTTTGCAATGTCATCTCTTTCCATGCAAATTCAATACTTTGCACCATTACCAGGGAGTTGAAGGTGAAGACTTCCTTGGGAAATTTTAATACAGAAATGCTCCTTCTGGGAGGTTCTGGGAAGAGTAAGAGACAACTGAGATAGAGCCTTTACCTGACCTGGATTCCTCCTACCCCACCTGGTACTGGATGCATCTTGGACAAGAATCCTGCAGTCAAATTTGTAGGTCAGGTGCATTATTAGATGTGAGAATTAGAAGTGACAAGCAAAATGCCCTGTTGCCTTGATACTAATGCTCTTTAAACCATTCCTGTCTATTATTTCTGACAAAATACAAGCTGGCTTAGAATGCACTCAGTAATTGTCTGCTAAAATGTGTGGTTAGTGATTTAAATTAGACAACAAGAGGAGATCTGGGGTGTTCTTGGTTTGTCACATGATCATTACATTTACTGTTTCAGAGAAATACCATATTTTTTAATTTAAAAAAGAAAGTGGCTAACTCTGAAGGGAAAGGCTTTATCAGGATGAAACATGCGGATCAGGAAGCCCAAACTCCAGGGTCTCACCTTGATAGCCAGACCCTCCTCCTTCTTGGCCTCTTAGTTAAAATCTGACCTTTTCAGTAGCCCAGTTGGGGATATCCCCAGGAGAACATGTTAATAAACCGAATCAAGTCCTGAATTTAGGCTCCAGAGTAGCAAAGGTGAGGTGAGCACCTCTTGCTAGCTCAACCCTGTGATGCTCAGCCTTCCTGACAAGGTCTTCCATCTTCCTGTGGCTGGTGCCATGGGTGATTGCTTATCTGGGACCACACATTCAGATCTCCTAACCTCCTAAAGTCCACACCCAAGAGATCAGGACTGAAAGAAAGAAAGAATCCTCCGCTTCCTAAAGACCCACCTGCATATTTGAAGATGTAGCCTACTGAAGGCTTCACGGTCTATCACAATGTAGGTCAATGCTGTAGGGTTCTCGATACTCACATGGGAAATATACCCCAAGCAGAAATACAGAGAAAGAATGGCACAGATGCATGTGCTGCATAAAACGTCACCGTTATGGCCTTTTATTTCTGAAAGACATTCTGAAATATCCCTGGGAAGAGAAATGCATGAGCCTGCAGGTTTGATAGACAGTGAGTTAAAAATGAATGAAGTTGGTCAGCTGAGTTAAGTTTTCTTTTCCTAACACTAAAACCCTATCCTGTAATACTTCCTGTTGACTTGCTCTTAGAGGTTAGTAACCATCGTTTAGCAGAAATGGTGACAGGTAACAATCCAGATGGTCAAGGAGTGAGAATTTTTTTCAAGGACTTCAGTCTCATACTCTATACCCATGCAGTTTGCCTTCGCACTGCCCCATCCGTGCCTCTTTACCCAACTGTCTTAGGGAGTCACGAAGCTCACCAATTCCAAGTACATAGCAGGGGCTGAACACAATCACCACCCTGCACAACTTTGGTGGATATAGCTGCACATAGCATCTGTCCAGCTTCTCATTGATCAGCACATAAGACACTGAACAATGTGTCACAGGGCTCCCTGGTCATCATCCTCCTCCTCAAAGGTGAGGTTCAGATAGATCAGGGGTTGGTAAGGTCTCAATGCTCATCAAGCAAGGAAAATGATTGACCAGAAATTAAACTGCACATGTTATTTTTTTCCTGATAAAATTTCAAGTGCAACAAGTATTCTCAGAATGTTTTTTAGAATCCAGTAACATTGTACCAGGTACTTATTAATAAACTCTTGAGAGAGACTTTCCCAAGGTCAAGAATAAAAGGACTGAGAGAAGCACATTTTCATTATTGGTGGAGGCGCATGCAGCATACGGTGTAACTTTCTTTGGCCTATTCCCATTGAAATAGATTCACAAGCTCTTGTATAACCACATATACCTTGGCCTAGAGATCCTGCACATAATTTGAGAAAAAATAGAAGTCTATAGAAAATGGCTTTTAGGGAAGCAAATGCAATTCTGTATAAACAATCATTGCCAAGGCCATTACAATATAATAAGCCAGCAACATCTGACGAAGAGAGGCACTTCTTTTGGAACTAACATATAAAAACTTTACGATAATGATTACAATCCTGAAAACCTCAGAAAACATTCTGTTATATAAAGTCTCACATCTCCTTTCTGCTTTTATTTTGGGCTCTTGTTTGAATTGATTCTTCAAGCCACAGACCAGTCTAATAATCATTTCTAGCATTTAGGCAAGTACTTCTAGGACTAAAATTCTACCACTATGTGAGTACTCTCCTGTCTCAGGTCCATAAGAACTGGCCTGGAAATCTACCAACTCAAAGATGGCTTTGAGGGCTATGAGTAAAAAAGGATGATGTTATAATAACTTTTGTAAGCATCAATTTCTTCAGCTATAAAATTGGAACATTGGCTCCACATCCCTCATGGATGGTCAAAAGGTTAAAACCACATAATACAAACAAAAATGCTTCTTAAATTTAAGTGCTGAATAATGTATGGCTGCATACTTCTTAAAGACTTAAGAGCCTAGTTTCGGATTAAATTGGCATTGAGATGCCTACTTTCCCCATCCTGCTCTTTCTCCCATTCCTTACTGGGTGTCTACAGGGTTCCAGACCCTCACATTCATGCTTCACTAGCCCTGAGAGCTGCTGCTTCCCAGAACTGCCTCCTTGGGAATGACCCCAGCATCCACCCAGGTGTCTGAGCTACAATCACGGCATTGCTTTTTACTCCTATCTCCCCGCACTGTCCACATGGCTAAATTGTTCTCAAATTTTCCTGCATCTTTTTTTTTTTTTCCATTCCCACAGTCACCACATGTCCAGGGCCCCATCCCCTGCCATCACTGCAGCAGCTTCCTTCCTGTTTTCCTGCTTCCATGTACCAGCTGGAGCCATTGTCTTAAATGTGAATCTGATCTTAGAAAGGAAAAAATGTCATCTAAACATTTGTGCCCTCATATTAATTTAAAAAAAGAAAAAGAAGAAGATAGAATAAGAAAAAAATCTGACATGTCACACTTCTATCTAAAACATCTAATGGCTATCCTGTTTTCCAGATAATCATAAACTCCCCACCAGGGCTGAGGAGCCCCTCTGGGCTGGGCCCTGCATTCCCCCCTAGCCCCTGGCCAGCTTCTCCCTGCTATCACAAGACAGGCTCCAGTCCTAGGACCTGGTTTCCTGGCTTACCCCACTCAGGGTCTCTGTACTCCTTGTTGGGTGTCCTCCCAGTATCAACACCACTGGTGCTTTCCTGTCTCTGGCACTAGACCCAGAGGTCCTGGCAGGCAGGAATCTAGCCCTGCTCAGGACTGTGTCTCTAGCTCAGTCATGTTGCCTGGCAAAAGGCAGGCATGGCTGATATTAGTTGCATGAGTATATAAAGACTGGTGAACATTCAGGATCTCTTTGAGTAATGATTCTGGTTCTCAGGTAACTTGAGTTCTCCCCACTCTGTTGTTCACTGTTGTGTTGACTGGCATCCTTCAGTAGTGTCTTCAGTGCTGTGGTAGATTCTGAGCCAGTTCTGACTAAAACAAAGAGCGTAGTCTACCAACAGCACAACCATCTGAACAATGGTGACAAAAATTCTGAGGCCTGGAAACTAGTAAACACTGAGAGTTCCAACATTTGCTTTTGGTCCCCACCCTCCTTTCTTCCCCTACCTGTTGCTGCTAACCAAACCAGTTGCCAACAACCCTGAAGACCCCTGCCATCTCCCCATGGCATCACTCCCTATCACCTCCCAGGTCAGCCAGCCCCTCCACCGGCTTCTCATTCTTGATGCCTGCCCACCAAGGGCATCTTTCCTGCCCCACTTATAGACTAACATAAGACCACAGTGTAGTGAGGCACAGGCAACTCTGGGGGTTGCAGAGGCAGACCCTTGCAGAGGCACCCCCACCTGTCAGCTGGTCACAGAAGAAACAACAGGCCCCACACAATCTCCTCTTCCCCTTCTTGGAAATACCTTGCTCCCTTCAGGCAGTGGAATGCTGGTGCAGGCTTGTCCTGACTCTGAAGAACTGACTCTGTGCATTTCTTTCCGACTCTGGGTTCAGTAATGACATGTTGGTAGCCTGATACTGCAAATGGTAAGAATATTTACACTATGGAAATTGGCAAACACTATAAATCGTCCTTTTTTCCCCCAGATCACTAGTTGTTAAGCATTAGCCTGCACACTGCTGATAACAGGCCAGCTGTCTTGCTTTGGCTCTTTAACCTGTCCAAGTCACACTGGACAAATGCCCTCTGGAACAGGACTAAAACCTGCTCTCTTATAACACTTCTATAACACTTATAACTCCCTTCTTGAAACACACATTTTGGTGTGTACTGTTGGTGCTAATGATCTCCTCGCCCATCTCGCTCCCCAGTCATAACAGCAGCAACAGTAACAGTAGCTAATGTATACAGGGGCTTATTGCAGGCCAGGGGCTGGGCTGAGCCCTTTGCATGTGCCTCTCATTGAATCTCACCCAGCACTAGGCATCTGGGATGGTTATTTCACTCCCCTGACAGAGAAAGTGAGCTTTGGAGCTTTGCCCAAGAGTAGGTAGGGCGGGTGTCAGAACCCAGGCTAACTTGGCCACACTGCCTGCTTACTGTAGCAACTCTGGGTCACTTGTCCCACTTAGTCTTGGGACCTCCCTCCATGGGACAATCATGCCTCCCTGTGTGTCCAGCACTAGTTGCTGTGGTTCTATTTTCATCCATATAGCAATGGCATAAGAGTGCCATTGATAATGCTTTCAGGTACATTATGAATTCCTCAACTTTTCCCAGCTCTTATCCTAGGTTTAAGGCTTGGGGATGGCTTCCATCATCCCCACTCCAGAGCTCTGAATGCCAACCAGCCTCTATGTCTACCAGAGATCCATTTGCTGTTGCATTCTGCTAGCTGAACTGAGGCTCCCAGAGGCTATAGCTATCAATATCACTTCTCAGAACCCAATATGGAAATAAGGAACTTCCACCAATCACTGGAGGTGCCCCTGCAGTAAGCACTGGGCTGCCTTGTTTATTCTTCCCACCTCCCCCAAACCAGCATCATCTGGTTTAATGGGTGTGGAGCTGGAGGACAGAGAGTTAGTAAGGGACAAGCCAGGAGTTAAGTCTGGCATGTATGATGGAAGGGCTGGCATTCTTTCTGCAATATCAGAGGTACTGAATATGGGTAGGGTGCACACATCTAATCAGCCAGGGAAGCCAATTCACACTAAATGTCCCTGTGCCCGTCCCAAGAGCAGCAAGCACGTTCTGGTGACTCTTGTCTGGATAGGGAGGTTATGCTACAGCAGCCCCCACCAGTGTTGGGTAGGGTGGCTCAGGGTGTGAAACCTCTACTACCACAGTCTTCTCATCCTTCAGAAGGCAGCCTCTGCACAGGGAAAAACAACTGTGTTTTAAGATGGCTGCCAAGTTGGTCCAGGTCACTTACGGAATCATATCCATTCTTTCTGAATAGTAGCAGAACACCCTGATTTGAGTGGATTTTTCAAACAGTGAAAAGCTATTGTCTTAGAGTCTGGACAGGGCCTGTGCTTGGAAGATGCTGAACTTCCTAAAAATTCGAGAAAAGAATTTCCCCAGATTTTCAAATTCCTTAGCTGTTTCTCCTGCTACTGTTTCTTTTGATTTTTGTTCCCTTGCTTTTCTTTTCCTGCCATTCTGTGGGTTACCTAAATCTTCTTTGAGGATTCTATCCTGATTTACTTATGGCATTTTTGAGTGGATGACTTGCATCTCCTTGGGTAGTTTTGTTAGTGGTTGATCTGGGTGTTGTGACACACACATGACCCCTACTGTAGTCTATTTCATTTGCATTCTTCTACTTTGCATGAAGTATAGAAATGTTATTTTCTTTTAGTTTCCTTTGCCTTTCCAACTTTTAAATACTTTGTCTTGAATGTCAGATGGTGTTACAATTTTTGTTTCAGTCACCAAATATGATTTATAAAACACACGAGGAAAAAGACTATTGTATGTACCTATAAGTTTTGCTCTTTAAATTGCTACTTCTTCCTAATGTTCCAAGACTACTTCTTTTATCAGGTCCTCTCTGTTTGAAGAGCCTCCTTTAAGCCAATCTTTAAGGATATATCTGGGACTGCAAGATTTTTAGTTGTCCTTCTTCTGGCAATGTCTTGATTTCACCTTCATTCCTAAAGGATGGTTTCCCCGAATACAGAATCCACAGTTGACCATCCTTTTCTTTCAGTACCTATAAAATGTTGAGGCACTTCCTTTTAGTCTCAGTGGTTTGAGATATAAACTCTGTTGTCACTTGCATTGAAATTCCTCTGTAAGTAATGCATTGTTTCTCTCTAGCTGGCTATATTCAAGATTTTTTTTGTTTGTTTAGTTTTTAGGAAGTTTAATCATTATTTTTTTTGGCATGAATCTAAATGTATTTGATTTTCCAAGTCATGTGTTTATTTTTCAGGGTTACAAGAACACATTCTGGTATTATTCTCAGAGAATGACTTTTTTCTTTTCAAAATCAGCCAGTGAATTTTTTTTTCATTTCCCTGGAGTACCACCCACAAGCCTTATCCAGCAGTTTCTAATTTTCTTCACTCATGCTTTAAAAAATCCCTTACTGCAATAAGAAGTATAGCTGAAATAATTTTATGAGTGTGATTAGAAGTCGTACCCTTGTCATGGGAAATGCCATCCTCTGGTATACTTGTAGGGACTCAGCATGACTTCCTAGCTGGAACCATGAGAGTCAGGGCACCTGGACTGTAGACCCTTATTGTGAAAGACATGAAAGTTCTTGTTATGCACCTCTTAACCATGTAACAGTCACCCTGCTGGGCACAACTCATCCTATCCATAATCCTTCAGGAACCATATAAACTAAGTATCACTAATTCTCATTTTACAATTGAGAATGATGCTTAAAGATTATCAGTGATGGGCCAGTGGCCAGCAATGTAGCTGTTAAGTGGCACAGACAGGATAAATGTCCCAATAAATTCTTTAAAAATTTATTCTAAGGCAATATAGCTTACATACTATAATGAAATACACTACTATTAAAAGTCACACTCAGTGAATTTCTACGTGTGTATACCCCTACGTAATTAAGATGTCGAGCATTTTCATCATTCCAGGAGGCTCTTCATGTCTCCTCCAATTCAGCAATCTCTCTTCCTCTCCAAAAGAAATTATTATTCTGATTTTTCTCATCAGAAATCTACAGAGATGGAATCATAGAGTGTGTGACTATATCTGGCTCCTTGGGCTCAACATTATATCTGTCTATCTATGCTGCTGCATATATCTGTAGTTCCTGGTTTTTATTGCCATGTAATATTTCATTGTATGAATATGCCATAATTTATATATCTACTTGTGGGGAGTGGTCTGTGGGCAGCAGGGCCCCCACAGCTGGGGCAATGCTCAGGGAGCGACCCCCAACCATTTCTCCTACTTTAACAACATTCTTTCCATCTGCCAGAAGTCACATAACCCGTGCATACTTTCCTTATTATGGGCAAGCACAGCATATGCTAAGATTTACACAACTTTGTTAAGGTATTGTATAAATAAAGCTGATTCCACGTTTCAGGTGCTGGCTGCAGCCATCAGCTGCGTCAGTCCTCCTGATACCATCCTATCGCTCATCTCCTGTTTCTTTATCTCTCCCTGTCTTTCTTAACTTCATTTCTCCTTTTCCCACCATTTCCACTTAGGTCAACTCTCCCTCCTGTGCTGGTTTGTGAGATCCACTCTTTTTCTGATGCACTTTCCAGTATTTCCAGGTTGGGGGTATTACAAATGAAGCTTGTCTGGACATCTATGTGCACGTATTTTCTGGATCACACATAATCTTACAAAGGCTGTGGACACTCTTCTGGCTCCAGCTCCTCCATGGAGCTGGAAGTTCTAGTTCAGTCTTCTTTTGTTTGTTTGCTTTTACTATAAAAAACAAGTGTCTCTTATTTTTAGCCTTTGTGACACTAGGAAAGAAAAATCTTATTGATTTAAATAGGAAGATGTCTGAATAGGTTCTTAAAGGGATCTCCAAGCAGGGTGATGGGATAATTCGTATCTCTCCAATAAACACATAGATGAGAACACACCCTCACCTCTCCCTACTCCGCATCACTGCACACTCTGCATTGTTTTACGCACTCCTAACTTCCAAGCATCACCCCACCAACCACCTTAACTCCCCTCAGTACTGCATCCCATGCTTCAGCCACACCAGTTCTGTTGTCCCTGGAAAAGACATACTCTATCACGACCCTGCATCTTATCTTAGTCCTCTTTTCTGTCAGGTTCCATCCTGCTTCCAAATCCTAGTTTAGATGGCTCTTCCCTTTTCTGTTTTGCAAGTTGACAGAATTGTAAGTTGGACATAAATACTAAATAAATAAACCTAATACACCAACATATATACTTCATTTAAATGAAAATGTATAACACATTTTGGTTCCCTAAAGATAATTTTTAAACATAAAGGACATAATTTGATACACAGAAAATTTATGATAGGTAGAAGTAAATCACTTATATTTGATAATACATCATGTTCAACATAGCTTACCTGTTCAATGACTGAATAGCTCAAAGTGAAAGATACAAGCTAAATTGATTGGAAATAATGAAAACATTTTAGTGCTTATGATTACATTTGAAAGACATAGCTGCCCAAAAGACTTACTTTCTTTTTTTTTAATTTTGCCACATCCCTTTGATCACTCAACCAAAAAGACTTTTAATAGTTATTCAGAGAGTTTGGAATTTGTTGCACTTTCCCAGTCTATAAGACCAAGCCTAAATGTCTCTTGAGGTATCCCATTTTAGAGATTGTAGCGAGAGCCTCATTCCCCAACCTGAACAAATCACCTAAGGGACACATGTTCCTCTGGAATACACATGTCTTCTCTGGATGTTACTTGACTGGGGAGCTGGAGGTCTCTGGAACAATGTTTTAGGACAAATTAAATCCTCTTCCCTTAATTATTATCTGTCCTCAGGTCTGCTATTGTAAACTACAAGCCTCTTAAATTTTTTCTTTACCAACTAATTCCTAAGCACGCCCTGCTGGCATTGCCTTTGGATTACAGACCTCATAATATTCTCTGCTGTCTTTATGACAAAAAATTCCAAGAGCAATTCACACCACAGGCAGGGCTGCTAGGGGTTCTTAAGGCAGAACAGCTCGCAGGGCACATGCTGAAGGGCTTACGCTCAGGGCAAGCATGCTGGCCTTCCCTACAGACAAAGCTAAACTGAAGTTTCTCTCTTTGGGCCACTCATTCCTGCTCTCATGTGAGAATGTGAGAAATTTAAGTACATTCTACAGTGTGCTTATGGCCTTGATTTTAGAAGCTGTTTATAGTCCTGAGAATGAATATTGTATTATCTTTTATGTATGTTCCTGCTGAACTGAATTGTTTTCATGCTTAATGCTGCCTTGTCTGAATTAGGCCTTGTGTCTCCAAGACAAAAATGAAAGTTGCCTTTTCCTTTTGTTGATTATTTCATTTGCTACAAAAAAGTCTATGGATTTATATTTTTACAGATATCTTTCTAAATTGATGTGGCTATTATCCAGTGGCTAGTCTCCTCCTATGCTAGGTTATCAAATTTTTGTTTTTCATTTCTTTTCTTTTTAAATTTAAGATTTAGATATGGATACAAATTATTAGGTTACATTGCTTGCATTTGTTAGTAAAGTCCAAGTTGTAGTTGAGCCCCTCACCCAGGAGGTGTGCCATGTACCCCTACATCGTGCCCTGCAGGTGAGAGCACACCAATCCCCCCGCTTCCCCATCCCTGCTGTCTCTTCTCCCTCTCCCACCACTTGAATTTGTGTTTTTTTTCTTTTTCTTGTTGTGCATGTAATTGTTCATCTACTAGTTTCATGTTAGTTTTATTGGATGCTTGCTTTTCCATTCTTGTGATACTTAGGAGAATGTTCTCAATTCATTTCTTAATTTATTGTTCTGTGGATCCTTTTGAGGGAACCTCAAATTTTAAACCATAAGTTTTATCCTAAAGCCTCTTCTCCCCTAACTTCTTGCAGCTTTATTGAGGTATAATTGACAAATAAAGTTGTATATATTTAAAGTGTACAATGCAATGTTTTGATATATGTACATACTGTGAAATGATTACCATATACAACTCAATTGATATATCTGTCACCTCATATAGCTACTTTTTCTTGGTGAGAACACTTAAGATCTATTATCCTAGCAAACTTCAGATATGTACTACACTGGTATTCTGACTGTACCATGCTGTACATTAGATCCTCAGAACTTACTCCCCTTCTAATTGATAGCTTATATCCTTTGACCAACATCTCTCCATGTTCCCCACTCCCCAGCCCCTGAAAACCCCATTTTGCTCTTTTTTTCTGACTTGGTTTTTTAAAATTTATGTTTCTACATATAAATGACAGCATACAGGACTTGCCTTTCCCTGTCTGACTTCTTTCACTTGGCATAATGCCCTCTAGGTTCATCTATAACATTACAAAGGGCAGGATTTTCTTCCTTTACTGTGACTGAATAGTATTCGGTTGTGTGTGTGTGTGTGTGTGTGTGTGATTGTTGTGTATCTCATATTTTCTTTGTAGGTAAAGAAAGACTCATCTGTTGACAGACATTTACATTGTTTCCATATCTTGGCTATTGTGGATAATACTGCAATGAATATGAGCATGCAGATATCTCTTCAAGATACTAATTTTGTTTGCTTTGGACATACAAACAGTAATGTAATTGCTAGATCATACAGCACTTCCATGTTTAATTTTTTGAGGAGGTCTATAGTGTTTTCCATAATAGCTATAGCAATGTACATTCCCATCAATGGTGTATAGGGTTCCCTTTTCTTCACATCCTTGTCCAGATTTGGGATCTTCTGTCTTTGACAATGGCCATCCTAAAAGGTATGAGGTGATCAGTGATTGTGGTTTTGAAATACTATCCCCTGATGATTAGTGACTTTGAGTACCTTTTCATGCTATTGGCTATTTTTATATCTTCTTTGGAAAAAAATGTCTATTTAGACCTTTTGACCAGTTTTTAACTAGATTGCTTATCTTTGTATAATTGAGTTGTATGAGTTCCTTATACATTTTAGATATCAACCCCTTATCAGATATATGGTTTGCAAATACTTTTGCCCATTTAGTAAAATGTTGTTTCATTTTATTAATTTTTTGCTATGTAGGAACTTTCTGATTTTATATAGTCCCACTGATTCATTTTTGCTCTTGTTCTTTATGCTTCTGCTGTCATGTCCAAAAAATCATGGTCCTATGATCAATATCAAGAAGAATGCTCACCATTAACTAAGATAGATTCTCATTGGATTAAAGATTTAAAATTAAGACATGAAACTATAAAAATACTAGAAGAAAGTACAGGGAAAAATCTTGAAGAAATCGGCCTGGGAGAATATTTTTATGAGGAGAACCCCTCCACCCCCAGGCAATTAAAGCAACACCAAAATACATTACTGGGACCTGATCAAACTAAAAAGCTTCTGCACAGCCAAGAACACAGTAAGTAAAGCAAGCAGACAGCCCTCAGAATGGGAGAAGATATTTGCAGGTTATGTCTCCAACAAAAGGTTTAATAACCAGAATCCATAGAGAACTCAAACAGATTAGCAAGAAAAGATGTGATCCCATCTCAGGGTGGGCAAGGGACCTGAGGAGAAACTTCTCTGAAGAAGACAGGCGCACAGCCTACAGACATATGAAAAAACGCTCATCATCTTTAATCATCAGAGAAAAGCAAATCAAAACTACTTTGAGATATTATCTAACTCCAGTAAGATTAGTCCACATCACAAAATCCCCAAAGCAGAGATGTTGGTATGGATGTGGAGATAAGGGAACACTTCTGCTTTGCTGGTGGGAATGCAAACTAATATGTTCCTTTTGGAAAGATGTTTGGAGAATACTTAGGGATCTAAAAATAGACCTGCCATTTAATCCTTCAATTCCTCTACTAGTTATATATCCAGAAGACCAAAAATCACATTATAACAAAGATATTTGCACCAGAATGTTTATTATAGCCCAATACATAATTGCTAAGTCATAGAAGAAGCCCAAGTGCCCAATGACCCATGAATGGATTAATAAATTATGGTATATGTATACCATGGAATATTATGCAGCCTTAAAGAAAGATGGAGACTTTACCTCTTTCATGTTTATATGGATGGAACTGGAACATATTCTTCTTAGCAAAGTATCTCAAGAATAGAAGAAGAAGTATCCAATGTACTCAGTCTTACTATGAAAAAATTTATATTATAGCCCAAGAAGAAGGAGAAAGGAGGGGTGAAAGGGAGGAGAAAGGGAGGGGGGATGGTTAAAGGGAGAGTAATTGGTGGGACCACACCTACAGTTCATCTTACAAGGGTATATGTGAAATTTACTAAGTGTAGAACATAAATGTCTTAACACACTAACTAAGAAGAAAATGCTGTGAGGGCTATGTTCACCAGTTTGATGAAACTATTTCAAATTGTGTATAAAACTAGCACATTGTACTCCATGATTACGTAATGTACACAGCTATGATTTAATAAAAAAAAAAAAAAAAGAAGAACGCTCATTTTATCATTCATCTTTGGTATTCTCCTTCTATCCCTAGGTACCATCTATGCATTTTGTAGCCACTGAGATCTGGCCAGTTCCCCGTCTGACACACCACCTCAGAGGTACCTCACGCCAACATATGCACATCTATCATCTGCATCTTGTCCTCAACCATGGTAGTTTACTTCTGCTTCTTAACTCCATATGAAAACACGTTTCCACTCAGAGAGTAAGCTAGGGGTCCAAGAGTCACTTTTGTTTCCTCATCCCCCAATAGCTAATCCATTCCTCTAATCAGCAGTTATTCACGAAGTATCTTCTGGGCACCAGGCACTAGGCCAGGTGCTAGGAATGTAGCAAGGAACAAGAAGAGACATGAGCCTGTATTCAAGGGAAGAGAATAGAGAGATAAAAATACTGAGCAAATAATTAGACAACTAAATGTTAGTTGCAAACTATGAGATGTGATAGAACAGAAACAATTGCAGACCTGAGAGAACACAAAATGGGGAGCTTCATAGGGCCATGGGAAGTTTTTATCAGAAGACATCTGAGCTCTTTCTCAAATTCTTTTCTTTTTCTTTTTTCTTTTTTTTTTTTTTTTTGAGACAGAGCCTCAAGCTGTCACTCTAGGTAGAGTGCTATGGCATCATAGCTCACAGCAACCTCCAATTCCTGGGCTCAAGCGAGTCTCTTGCCTCAGCCTCACAAGTAGCTGGGACTACAGGCACCCGCCACAACGCCCGGCCATTTTTTGGTTGCAGCCGTCATTGTTGTTTGGCGGGCCCAGGCTGGATCCAAACCTGCCAGCTCAGGTGTACGTGGCTGGCGCCTTAGCCCGTTGAGCCACAGGCGCCGAGCCACTCTCAAATTCTTTTCTTTTTCACCTCCCTTCTTCCCTCCCTCCCTTCCTCCTTCCCTCATAGAGCCATGGGCAGTTTCTATCAGAAGACATCTGAGTGCTTTCTCAAATTCTTTTTTCTTTCCTCTTCTCTCCCTCCCTTCCTTTTTTGAGACAGAATCTTTCTCTGTCACCTGGAGCTAGAGCGCTATAGCGCACCAGCATCATCATAGCTCACAGCAACCTCAAACTCCTGGACTCAAGTGATTCTCCTGCCTGAGTCTCCTGAGTAGCTGGGACTACAGGTGCCTGCCATCACACATGGCTAAATTTTCTGTTTTTTATAGAGATGAGGCCTCACTTTTGTTCAGACTGTTCTTGAACCCTGACCTCAAGTGATCCTGCTTCAGCCTCTGAGAATGTTAAGATTACAGGCATAGCCATTGCCAGCCTCAAATTCCTTCACTTCTCTCCCCTGCACTCTGTCAAATTTACCCCTACCATGTGCTACTAGAGCAGTCTCTTGGCAAAACTCCAGGAATACAAGTACCATGAGGTCAAGTACAAGCAGTCCCCAAGTTCCAAGCTTCAAATTTACATATAACTCGTACTTACAAACAGAGGCAATACAGGTAATAGTAAATGTACCTGTTCCAATTCATATACAAATTCAACTAAAGAACCTATAGAACCTATCTTGTTCTAGGGGATTGCCTATATTTGCTTTTCATTCTGCAGAACAAAGCCTGACACAGAGCAGGTGCTCAGCAAATATTTGCTGAATTAAATGGTGGAGCTTTCTGACCAGGCCCAGATCAGGTCTTTGCCACCCTCCATCACCCACTTTTCTCACTCTATGCACTCAGGCTGAGTATTGAGGCATCTCAGAGACTTTGCGTTACTGTTCCCTCTACGTAGAATTTTCTCTTCCCATTCACTTTGCTTGTTCACATCTACTCAAATTGCAGATCTCAACTTAAATATTGCAGATATCTTACCTTACTTCTAGCCCAGACCAGGTCTCCTGCCTATAGGTACTCATATCTGTGTACGCTTCTCTTTCATAGCACTGGCCACTGCTTGAAAATATTCATTCATTTTAGTGGTTTTATGATTGCTGACACTTTTATAATGCTGTTAACCCAGTGAAGCAAGAATTGTGGCTGTTTTGCCAACATCATATCCCCAGGTTCTAACACAATGGCCGGCACAGAGTAGGTACTTACTGAATTATCCACAGGTTAACTGCTAATAATACATTTTTTAAAAGCATGAGGCATTGCAAGATGATGGGGAAAAGAAAAGGTCCAAATCACCAGACTGAGGCACAGAATGAAAGTTTAAAATCTAATCAAAGGGGAGATACTCCATTGATAAGAAGGAGCTCTAGGTACTCCCATCTGCGCCTGTCCCTGATGAGCAAACACTGCTTTGCTGCTTTGGATTCCAGACCATTGTTTGCTTTTCCAAATTAGCCAAATCAGACATGCTTTAAATGTGGTCAATGCTTTCAATCTCTTGCCTTTCAATGTAGATTAAAATCATCTTTTAGAAGTGTTTGAAGACCAATTCTCTGATACACTCTTGCACTCTACAGGGCCTGGAGGATGGAGACTTCTTAGAAGGAAGTCATTTTCTGTCAGCTCTGGGCCCTCAGCCCAGTGCCAGAGCTGGGCTGCCTTGGGCTTCTAGTACCCTGTGCACCCTGGAATGGTGTCTGGCATGAGTTAGGGACATAATAAAGTCCTATGGAATAGATGGAAGAAGGGAAACAACTCTTCTTGCTTTTGTGGGGATTTTTTGCTAGGAGAATTCTGATTTCATTATTTTATTTTAATTTTTGGCTTCACATTTCTTTGCTGGTTGACAGATGGTGTTACAGGGCTGTGCTTTTACTACAAAGAGTAACAAGGAATAATAATTATAGCATTTCTCTGCTTTCTCAAGGGGCATAAAGATGAGCAGTGTCAGGAGAAGGATAACAGAAGGGAATTAACAGTGACGGACACCCGGCACTTTCACAGCATCTCCTTTTATCTGCACAGTAACTCTAAGTAGTAGGTATTAGTCTCCTCGTTTATATATGAGAAAACTGATGGACAGAGATGAGAAGTAATGAACCAAGGGTTAATTCAAATGTAAGTTTCACTGATGTCAAAGCTTGTGTTAGAGTTGAAAGGACCAGAGACTCTTCACATTGGAAAAGGCCCTTTTCAGTCAAAGGTTATAAGGCGAATGGGTAGAAGAATTTCTAGAAGTAATTGCTTCCTTTGGGGTTTCTTTCCTGGTGATGCTCTGAACCCTGTACTCTTCTCTTTCCTGCTTGTGAAACCCTGAATTGTATTTTGATATTCTAGCAGTCAACAATTAGAAAATATTACTTAAAAATATTAGTACCAAAAAGTATATAATAGAAATAAGTTTAACAAGTGGTCACGTCTTTTATGCTAAAACATATAAAAAATTGCTGAAAGAAATTAAAGAACTAAATAAGTGGAAACTTCTAACATGTTCATGTATCAGAAGATTTGGTATTATTGAGATGGCAATTTTCTCAAAATTGATCTACAGATTAAACACAATACCAATCAAAGTCCCAGAGGGTGTTTTTGTAGAAGTTAATAATATAATTCTAAAATTTATCAAGAAATACAAAGAATCTGAGTAGTCAAACCAGTTTTAAAAAAAGAAGAAAATCAGATATCATACATTATTGGCACTTGAGATTAACTTTATAATTCTAATAATCAAGACAGGTAGTACTATTATAATGTAGATTAGAGAATAGAGTTAAAAATGCAAGGCAATAGGGAAAGAGTAATCTGGGAAAAAGCCAACAATCACTGTCAGCCATGAGGAATGAAAACAATGCTGGCTAGACACAGCATAGTGTCCCAACTCTAAGTCATATTTACAGTGATAAGATTTAGGCAAGACAGAAGTGCAGTAAAAAGAATGTGTTAAGAGTTCAATAATTCAGCTAAACTACTTGTTTTTTAACCTTTACTCTATCTTTCAAGCTTTCTGCTGTGCCATATTTTCTCCTGCCTGACACTTCAATAAAAGCCAGTGAGGAATGATGGAGGGGGCCAAATCCTTATTTCTCCTTATGAAATGCTTGCTGGTGTTGGCCTCCCTGGGTCCCTCAGTCCAATGCAAATGGACTAAGTAGGGGTTATTCTTTTGCACTGAGCTGCCCTGACATCATAAAGGTCAACAAACAGATTAATGGATCAGAGCAGCAAACCCAGAAAATAGACCCATACTTCCATGGTTCTATGACAGTCTACTAAGCAATTCAGTAGGAAAGGAACATCTTTAACAAATGGTACTTGAAGAACAAGTGTGACATCCATATTAAATTTATTGATTTTCGGGCGGTGCCTGTGGCTCAGTGGGTAGGGCACTGGCCCCATATACGGAGGGTGGCAGGTTCAAACCTGGCCCTGGCCAAACTGCCACAAAAAAATAGCTGGGCGTTGTGGCGGGTGCCTGTAGTCCCAGCTACTGAGGAGGCTGAGACAAGAGAATTGCTTAAGTCCAGGAGTTGGAGGTTGCTGTGAGCTGTGTGATATCATGACACTCTACCGAGGGCGATAAAGTGAGACTCTGTCTCTACAGAAAAAAAAAAAAAAAGTTATTGATTTTCTTTTAGGAAAAAAAACATTCAGACTAGAAGCAATAGATATGCTGGAGAAGTCACTTAAGTTTCTTTATCTGTGGCTTGGCAACTGTGGCTCAATGGGCTAAGGCTCCAGTCACATACACCTGAGCTGGTGTGTTCGAATCCAGCCCAGGTCCGCCAAATAACCAATAATGGCTGCAACCAAAAAATGGCCGGGCATTGTGGCAGGCGCCTATAGTCCCAGCTACTTGGGAGGTGGAGGCAAGAGATTCGCTTGAGCCCAGGAATTGGAGGTTGCTGTGAGCTATGATGCCACAGCACTCTATCCAGGGTGACAGCTAAGGCTCTGTCTCTAAAAAAAGGAAAAAGTTTCTTTATCTGCAAAAGGTGTGGTGCTGAGATCATCTGAACCTGGCCCACCACGCCTGGAGAGGCAGGTTTTTAGGCTTGTGTCCTATGCTGGCAGAGGGAGAATGTGGATGCTCAGCTCAACTTGAAGGTGTAGCTAATGGAGAATGAAGCTATAGCTATGAGAATTGCCAAAGCAGTAACCCAGAAAGCCACAGCATGGGTAGTGAAAAGGCACCAGGCGGGGTCATAACCAGGAAAAAAGGCAGTCTGGCTGTGAGTTATGGAAGCTGCACCTCTCAAGCAGAGATTTTTGGGGTTGCTCTTTTTAAGGTGTCCTGCAGGAGGGGACACCTCTATGTTTGGCCTCTAAGGTTTCAGCCTGGTCTAGTATGCTGGAAGCCTAAAATGTAGGGACTCTTTTATGATAATTCAATTGCCTTTTACTATTTCTACTACGTTTTATTATTGTTGAAGATGGAAATTAAAAGGAAGAAGGAAAAATAAATAAGGAAACAACCTTGGCCACATTGAGCCCTTTCTGGAACGTGCTTCTCCCTATCCTGCCACTGCACCAACCAGTCTGCCTTTGTCTTATCAGTTCCTCCCATCCTTTAAGAGCAGCAGTAATGCCATAACCTCCAGTCCACACAGGCTGGATGAGGACCAACTCACCGCACTTCCCTTGCCTGGAATCACATAGCAATATGTCTGGTCCTCTTCTAGTCTGTGAACCCCATGGATGCAGAGACTGTGTGTATCCTGGTCATTTCTGTCTCCCTAAAGCCAGAACACAGTGCTCTGCATACAGCAACCACTCATTAAATAGGTATTGAATAAATGACTAAATACCTGTGACCTCCCTCATGGGCTAGCAAGAGATTTTGTTTTCTAATACTGGCACAATTCAAACGTCTATAAATGTAAAGTAATACTCAGCTTCTTCAAATTGGGTTCCTCACTTGAAGGATCCAATATTATTCAGGACTACTGTCTAGGTAGATACTTTGATTTTAACCAGATTTTTATTGTATTAAGTGTCTCATTATGGAAAGAGTTATGAGACTAATTCCCTAAATTTATCTGCGAGAGAAATGCAGTTGACTTTCTGAAAGTTAAGATGAAAAATGCCTCCACTAGACACGTCATTTCTTCTTATTGTTAGGTGGTCTATTTCAAGGACACCTATAGGAGGGTGAAAAAGTTACTTTTTTTGTTTTTGTTTGTCCTCAGACACTGTAAATTAGCCACAAGATTTATGCTTTAAATAAGCTGGTAATTAGGCTCTAATTAGAATGATATAATAACTAAGCTCTATGCCTAATGATAACAGGAAAAGCACAGAGAACACTAAATACTAGAGAGATGAATTATTGATTTTTGGCTCAGAAAATAGATAATCTTGAAGTCCTTCATTTGGGGTAATTAAATATAAATTGATTAATCCATTGATGAAAAGCACATGCAAAGAGATAGGTCTCTGAAATTTTGAGCATGCTCAAAGTTGTTGGGATTAAGTGTGGGCTTCTCAGACTGGCAGGGAGGGAGCTGAGAATTTTAGCCACAGCTCCTGCAATGGCCAACTGTGAAGTTCAGAAAAGCCAGGCTGAGCCCCTACCTTGGTTATAGTGAATTATGTTATAATGAACATGGCATTGGAGATATTTGTTCAATATAATGATTTCATATCCTTTGGATATACGGTGTAACCAGAAGTGGGACTATTGACTCACATGGCAATTCTATGTTCAATTTTTTTGTGGAACTTGCAAGTAATTTTCCATAATGCATGTACTAATTTATATCCTATCAAAAGAATAAGGTTTTTCATTTCTACATATCCATGCTAACCCTTGTTATTTTTCATCTTTTTGGTAATGGCCACTTGGTGGAGAAAGAAAATGTGGTATGTATACATAATGGAATATGACTCAGCCTTTAAAAAGAAGGAAATTCCGTCATTTGCAACAAGATAGAACTGAAAGATGTTATGCTAAGGAATAAGCCGGGCACAGAAAGACAAATACTGCATGATCTTGCTTATATATGTAATGTAAATCAGTCAAACTCATAAAAATAGAGTAGAATGGTGGTTACCAGAGGCTGATAGAAGGGGTGGGATGGGGAGATGTTGGTCAAATGATACAAAGTTTCAGTTAGCTGAGAGGAGTTTGCTTTTGGGAGCTATTACACAGTAAGTTGACTATGGTTAACAATAATATATTGTTTATTTCAGAATTGCTAAGAGAGTAAATTTCAAATGCTCTCACCGCAAAAAATAAGTATGTGAGTATACATGGTTTAATCATTCCATATTGTATACATACCTTATAACATTACATTGTACCTCATGAATATATATAATTATAATTTCTTAATAAAAAATAAGTGTTACAGAAAGACATGCTAGGTTGGATCTGAGAGAGTTTTGCAGCACATTACTACCTGTCCTAGGCAGTCTCATAGACAAAGGGCTGATGAAAGTGCTGTTGTGATGGATGGAATGACTGAGTTAATGAAAATGGACTACACAAAAGATGTGATTGAAGAGCATGGTCCTTCAGAAAAGGCAATAAGTGGCCCAATAACTGCTTCTGGCGGTGAAATTTCTAAGCTACAGCTTACACCTCCAGTAAAAGAAAAGATTAATATCTTAAAAGATGTAAATACTCAAGAAGCAGCAGTCTGAACAGTATTTCCTAAACTAGAGACGTTCTCAGTTAAAAGTTCTTTCATGTTGCATTTACAACAGTGCTGCACAAGCTTGTCAAAGATAGAATACAGATCACCAGTTTTACATCACACTTTTAACTCCTCCCTTTGGATTTCAGAAAAGGGAAGGATCCTGAAGAAATCACATGCTAGACGTACTTTGACATCTACTATGCTGCAAAATATATCGTCAGATGTGCCTTGCGAACAGAATAAAAAATAAAGTAGCTATGTTTTGTAAGTCTAAAGAAACAAAAGAGAATTATAATTATGAGCAAGGAACATGTGATTATAAGATGATCAATCAGAACTGAAAAGAAGCAACCATAATTTTCAAAAATGAAAACAATAGTTACTTGAAATTGCAAACTTTGTGGCAAGTTTATACAGAAGATTAAACAACTTGACAGAGAATTAATGAAATGAAGGATGTAAACAAATTATCCAAAATGCAGTACAGAGAGCCAAAGTGAAAAGGAAATATGTAGCAATTCCAAACCTGTAGGGACCTTATAAATCATAAAGAGATAGAATTACAAATAGACAAATCTTTCCCTGTGGTAGATTTAGAAATGCCTCTCTTAATAATTGATATATCAAGCAGATGTATTAAGCAGAAATATCAATTATTATAGGCATATAGTTTTTGAAATGAACAGGAATATAGAATGAGTAAGAATGTAGAATATTTCAATAGGACAATATCAATCTTGATCAAAAGATCATCTATAGGACACTTTACTTAATAATTTATGAATATACATTCTCTTCAAGCTCTTATGAAATATCTAGGGAAGTTGACCATGAATTGGGAAAATCTTAGTAAATTTCAGGCCATTATCTCTGAGCACAATGCAATTAAATTTGAAATCAGTAAAAACAACAACAAAAAGACTATAAAAACCTCATATTTGGGAAATATAAAAATGTATTTTTGGCCAGGTGTGGTGGCTTACACCTATAATCCTAGCACTCTGGGAAGCTGAGGCAGGTGGACTGCTTGAGTTCAGGAATTCTAGACCAGTCTGAAAAAAAGCAAGACCCTATCTCTACTAAAAAAAAGAAGGAAAAGAAAACTATTTGGGCATTGTGTTTCATGCCTTTAGTACCCAGCTACTCAGGAGGCTGAGGCAGGAAGATTGCTCAAGCTTAAAAAGTTTGAGCTTGCTGTGATCTATAATGCCACTGCACTCTACCCAGGGTGTCAGAGTGAGACTCTGTCTAAAAAAAAACAAAAAATAAAAATGTATTTGTAAGGACCACATAAGTTGAAGAAAAAAGTAAAATTAAAAATTTAAAATATTTAGAATTGAATGACAATAAAAGAATTACATATAGAGTTACTGTGATATATAGAAAGGCATTTAGTGAGAAAGAAGGCTAAAAATAAATGATAAAATCATCCACCATCAGAAATTAGACAAAAAGTATATGTATATTATGGAATACTATTGAGCCATAAAAACAATGGAGACTTTGCATCTTTTGTACTAAACTGGATAGAGCTGGACAACATTCTCTTTAGGAAAGTATCACAGGAATGGAAGAGCAAGTATCTAATATACTCAATTCTAATATAAAGCCAGTAGATGAATTAATACATGCCCACACAAGAAAGAAAGTCAATTTAATTTAAGTTGAGGAAAGAGAGGAGGAAAGAGGGGGCGTGTTGTGCTCACACCTAATGGGCATAATGTAAGGGTATATGTCACATGTCCTAGGTATGGTATGCAACTGCCAGTGGGACCTTACCTAACAAACACAAATATTGTAACCTAATAACATGTCCCCTCATGCTAACCTGATTTATTCTGAAATCAAGAAAAAGAAAAGAAATTAGACAAAGAAAACAATCCCGAAAGAAAGTAGAAAGAAGGGGGAAAATAAAGTAGAAATAGAATCTAGCAAATTAGAAGTTGGCTTTCTGGACAAAAAATATCCTCCACCTTAAAAAAAAAAAAAAGAAAGAAGGGGGTGGTGGTGCCTGTGGCTCAAAGGAGTAGGGCGCCAGCCCCATATACTGGAGGTGGAAGGTTTAAACCCAGCCCCGGTCAAAAACTGCAAAAAAAAAAAAAAAAAAAAAAAGGTACAAATAGTTATAAGCATAAGGCTAGCGATACAGACAGATGGAGACAGAATTAGAGAGAGAATAAGACAATATTATAAACAACAGTTTGAAAGTTAATTGGAAATTTAGATGGAATGAAAAAATTCTTAAAATATGTACCTTGCTAAAAACCAACTCAAGATGATATAGAAAACATGAATAATTCTATACTCATTAAAGAAACTAAATTTGTGGTAACATTTTTTTTTCCTAAAAAGAAGCCATCAGTCTCGAGTAAGCAAGTTATACTACGAAATAAGGAACAAATAATTTTAGTCACACTTCTCTAGAAAATAGAAATGCCACACTCAACTTATGGAGATAGTATAACATTAGTACCAAAAATTAAATCTGGCCATCATGAACAACAAATTCAAAAATTACAGGCCAGTTTTACCTGTGAACATTAAGTGCAAAAATCCTAATAAATATAAGCAGAGTATAAAAAGACAACATGTAATCAAGTTAAGTTTGTGCTAGAAATGCAAGGTAGTTTAATTTTTAGAAAACTAATTAGTGTAATTCACCAAGCCTGTAATCCTAGCTCTTTGGGAGGCTAAGGCAGACAGATTACTTGAGGTCAGGAGTTGGAGACCAGCCAGAGCAAAGGGAGACCCTGTCTCTACTAAAAATAGAAAAATTAGTTGGATGTGGTGGTGAGTACCTGCAGTCCTAGCTACTGGGGAGGCTGAGGCAGGAAGACAGCCTTAGGAATTTAAGGTTGCTGTGAGCTAGTCTGAGTCTGTTGCGCTCTAGCCAGGCTACAGAGTGTGACTGTTTAAAAAACAAAACAACAACAACAAACACACACACAAAAAGAAGAAAAACTACCTATCCATGTTAAAATCTCTTGGCCACGGAAGAATAGAAAGGAACTTCTGTAAACTCCCTATAGCCAATCTCATACACTAAAGCAATAGTAACAGACACATGCATTCAGTACTAAATTGGAACTAGTCGCCCAACACCTGTAAATTCATATGGAAGCAAAACGCAATGATATTCAAGTGGGAGATGAAGAAGGGGATGGGTACATTCCTACCTAACGGGCACATTGCATGGGTATACTGCACACTTTGTGGGGCAAGGACACACCCATAAGTCTGAGTTTATCCACACAAAAGCAAAATACGTAATCAAATCATATGTACCCCCACAAGAATCAGAAATTAAAAAATAATCAGGAACTGTCCAACGTTGTTGGCGATGACTAATGTTGTTAGTTAGTGTATTATTGAAGGTTCTGGCCTTCTGACATTAAGAAGAGAAAAAATGAATGAAATTTATGGAAGAAAAAAACCTGCACCTTTTATATGGTAAAAATAGTTTCTTAAAAAAAATCCAAACCTACATGTAATTATAATTAATTTTTAAAAAAGGAATAACATGAGATTCACAGAGCTATTTGGTGAATAGTAATAGCTATGCAAGTATCTTCTCTCCTGAAATGCTTATATATAATACTATACTTCAGGCTCCCTTGGCTCCAGTCTTCTGAACTTGCCCAGTTATTATGTATTCATACATCAGTCTAACCAGCACTCATAGATTCCCAGATACTGTGTTGGTTTTGCAAAGGCTCTTGGAATGAAAGGCCCTAGAATCCCACTAATGGAGAGCACACCTAGCAAATGCATGGTACCTGGACACCTGTTGCTGTGTCTTATAGATAACCAGAATAAGTCCTGATCATTTCAGCACCCGTGTGTAACCTGAAAGCTAAATACACCTGCTTTAAGGTCAGCAGCGGGGCTGTCTCTGACAGAGCTGTGGGCTACCAATAGGACTCTTCGGCCAAGTGGGTTTTATAGCAACTGGCCCTTGATAGAGTTGAATTCCCTCACTCAATAGAACAAATGTGCAGCTTTCTCTCAATAGAGGGTTACAGATCTAGTCTCAATAGAGGGTTACAGATCTACTGAGCACTGAAAAGTTACAAATATAGCATAACTATGGCTTTCCCGTAAATGAAAGGGGCCGCTCAATTTGAGACATCATGTAGTCCAGTTGCCCAGACAGCACAGTCCTGGTATGCTTATTTATCCTGGTATAATTAAGGACACACCTTTTATTCTCAAAAATGTCCCAGAATGCTTAAATGATAAATTATGTGACCTGCATATAATCAAATTATACCCACAATATTTCCAGTTCCTTCATCTCTACTGACGAGTGACAATGGAGTGAGTCTGGCTAGCTTCTCTACTGTCCCTGGGTTTTTCATGGCTAAATTAGAGAATCTAGGCCTCTCCCCTTCTAACATCAAAATGATGTGGAAATGAAGCACAAGTGGAGAACTGAGAGCTTCTGGGGGGAGTTGGGTTTGAGGTCTCTGGGCATATTCCACTTTAAAGGAACTCCACATCGTGTTTTGACAGGAGGAAGTCCCGGCACCCCCTATTTCCTTCAGCACAATTGGAAGTCTGTAGCATCTCTCAAAATAGGCTCTTCTCTCCACAGCACAAGCTAGTTCTTGGCAGAACAACTTCCCCGCTGCAATAAGAAGTGATTTTACCAGTGCTAATCTGGGAGGCTGGGGGCGAGGAAAGGAGAGGAGACCTTGGGAGTCTCTTTTACCGGCAGTTGAGGAGGCTCACCCATACATAATTTCCAGGGGCTTTGAATTCAGCAGTGTTGTGGGATGGGTACCACTTAAATTTCTAACCTACATTTAAAAAGCTGATACTAAAATAACAATAAAAAAGATTTGTCTTACACTTCAGTTAAAATGACAAAGTCATCTGACAGTGCATTCACCTGAATTAGCTAATGAAATGCCATCTCCATATTATAATGCCTCAGTTTTTAACCACCATGGTAAACAGCTGCCTTGTAAGTACATTTACTTCACTGTAATGATATCTCATTTTATTAAGTTGAGAATGGTGTATTATATCACAAAACCATATGTTTCCCTTTGCTAGCTTAAGAAATAACATTAAAGTTTAGGACACAGAAAACTATAAAAAAAAGTGGTGCACACCTACGGTGCATCTTAGAAGGGTATAGGTGAAACTTACTAAATGTAGAATATAAATGTCTGAACACAATGACTAAGAAAATGCCATGAAAGCTATGTTAATCAGTTTGATGAAAATATTTCAAATTGTATATAAAATCAACACTTTGTACCCCATAATTGCATTAATGTACACAGCTATGATTTAATTAAAAAAAAAGGTTAGGCTATCATGCTGCCTCTGGCTAGTCCCTGCTATTTTTGGGGTGGAGGTCAGTGAGGGAAACTTTCATATGGTTATGTCATAGGGACCAAGAGATGGCTACTTGTAAAGTCACTTCTCCCCTTCTCTCCTGAAAACTGAAGGTTAGCCAGTGGCCAGTTCCCCTTTGAGCTAAGCATGGCTTTGTGATTATGCTCTTGACATTGGTGGAAGCATAAAAGTGATGTGCTCCTTGCACAACTCTTCAAATACACAGAAAAGCATGAATTGTACTTTTTAAATGGGTGAGCTCTATGGCATGTGAATTATATCACAGTAAAACTATTTAAAAGTACAGTGCTAGAATATTTATATATAGTATTAAAATATAATAATAATAGCATAGGAATCAGGAGAGGTTAATAGAGTTAAAATGTTGTAAAATAACTGTGACTCCAGAAGATGGACAAAGGTAACAGTCAGGATTAGACTTTAATTAATCAGGAATATATATTGTAATCCCTATCATGATCACTAACAATACAGAAAAAAAGAGTAACTTTTAAACTAGTCAATAGACGAAATAGAGCGATTAAAAATTACCTACTCGCTTAAAACGTAATCAAGAAAGGAAAGGAAAAGGAAAATAGAAGAGATAAGACCAATAGAAAGCCTATAAGAAAGTGTTAGGTCAAAACTCAAACACATCATTTATTATTATAAATATTAGTATACTATATGGCTCAGGTAATTGAATTGTCAGATTAAATAAAAAACAAATAAAAAAACAAGTAGCAATAACATCAGTAAAAATCAAAACTAACTGGCTATGTTAACCAGTTTGATGAAAATATTTCAAATTGCATATAAAACCAGCACATTGTACCCCATGATTGCATTAATGTACATAGCTATGACTTAAAAAAAAAAAATCACTGATCACAGATCACCACAATAGGTATAATAATGATGAAAATTTTGAAATATTGCACAAATTTCCAAAATGTAACACAGAGATGCAAAATGAGTGTATGCTGATGGAAAAAAATGGTGCTGATAGACCTGCTTGATGTAGGGTTGCATAAAACATTCAATTGTTAAAAAGAAGCAAAACTGCAAAGCATAATTAAATGAAATATACCTATTAAAAAAAATCAAAACTAACCACAATAAATTTTGTTTAGAAGAGACATATGTAAAACAGAATACAGAAAGCTTAAAAGGAAAAGAATAGAGAAAAAAATACATATATATGATGTAAATAATAACAAAACTACGCCTGTCAGAGCTATAAAAATATAAAGAAAAATGTATTTTAGGGAAAAAACATTACTAGGTATAAAGGAGAATTTCAATATAAATTTTACCAGGAAGATATCACTCAAAACTTATACATATATCCAAGGTGGTGCCTGTGGCTCAAGGAGTAGGGCACTGGCCCCCTATACCAGAGGTGGTGGGGTCAAACCTGGCCCCAGCCAAAAACTGCAAAAAAAAAAAAAAACCCCAAAACCCCAAAACTTATATATATATATCCAATAATATAGCCTGAAACATATAAAGCAAATAAAGCAGAAACTGACAGAGAAATAGACATACATGTGATCATACCAAGATACTCTTAACATACTGCTTTAAAAATCATACAACAAAGGGGAAGTGCCTGTGGCTCAAGGAGTAGGGCTCTGGCCCCATGTACTGGAGGTGGTGGGTTCAAACCCAGCCCCGGCCAAAAACTGCAAAAAAAACCCAAAAAACAAAACCATGCAACAAGTAGATGAAAAGATCATTAAGAATACAGAAGGATTTACTATTATTTATGAACATTATCTATGGATATAATTCTATGTCTGTATATCTATATGCATAGTCACTGCATCCAACAACTACACAATGCACATTTTTTAAAGAATACATATATTTACAAAAATTAACCATGTACTAGACCACAAAGCAAGTCTCAAAACATTTCACAGGATTGAAATAACACAGAGATAGTCTCTAATTCAATTAGGTTCAATTGTTCACTTAAGTTAGAAATCAGTAACAGAAATATACCTAAGCTATCCCCATATATTTGGAAACTTAGAAAACATACTTCTAAATAACCTATGAGTTAAAGAAGAAATCACAATAAAAATTGGAATATATTCTGATTGAATGATAATAAAATACTATATACAAAATATATTTTATATATTTGTCAAAATATGTAAAATAGTATTTAGCATAAGTTCTATTGTTTTCAATGCATATAATAGAGCAATAAAAGTTGAAGCTTAGTGAACGAAGCACTTCCCTTAATGCTTGCTCCAGACAAATCCTACACCCTGCTTTCTGCATGTGGCCCCTGAGGCACTGAATGTGCTGCAGAGAAATCATACAACTAAGTTTCCCACTAAGTAAGGGCCACGGGGGGCACGCCATTCTGATCGGTGATCCTTTGTTTCTCCAATGGACACGCTTCCCCATTTCCTGAGACAGCTCTTGCATATGTCCTCTCTCTTCAAACACTCTTCTGTGAGAAAATGAGTGGGACTCCTTCATTCATCTTCCCTCCCCAAGTCCCTGGCATCTGCATCCTGCTCCCCACTCTCTGATCAGAATGGAGCATCCCTTCTATCAGAAGCCAGTCACTCACTCATGCTCTGGGTCCTATCTCCTCTCAGATCCCCAGCAGCCTCACACCAATGCTTGTCCTTGTGCCCTGATTATCAATTTTTCCTTTCCCACTGGATCACAACATGTGTTCTAAAATCATCCATCGTAAATAAACTGAAACCATCTCTTTGATCCCACATCTTTTCCAGCTCCTACCCCATTCTCTGTGGCCAAAACTCCTGAGAAGAGCTGTCTGGGTGGGCCATCTGTAGTTCCACATTCCCTGTCTTCACTCTCTTTAAATGGGTAGGCTCTATCTTCACTGTACTTTTTAAATGGGTGAGCTCTCTGGCATGTAAATAGAGCCTATCTATCTTCCCTACCCATCTGTCTCATTCCTGACCTGCTACCTGTCCCAACCACCAACTGGGCATGTCTCCTATGTCTGAGTCCCAGGTCCTGCCATCTTTCTGATAGTCCATAACAAGAACTTTATTACAATAGGGAACAAGTCAGGTGAGAAGACCTGGGAGATGAAAAAAAAAAAAAAACCTGGAATATGGCTCCACTGCAGTTGAGAAAGTCAGAATGACTCTCTTCCTTCTGTGCTTTCTTCCCAGCCACAAATTCTTATACCAAAAGGCAAACACATGCTGCTTTGGCTTTGCCTCATATCTTTTTTAACTCATTCCATGTAGGAGGTATCATCTGGGCAGGGAGAGCACCAACTTTACCACTTGTTGGTTTGTCTTTTAAGGGACAGGGACCTCACCATAATCTACCACATGGAATACGCTCACATAAATACCCAACATTTATCAAAATCCCACCTGGAGAAATGATATTTAAGGATATTAAAGGATAGGGCGGGGGCTAGATTTCTAGCTTCAGAACCAATTTTAATCATGAAAAGCTCTAAGTTATAATTTGTAATCTCACTGAAGGTAAGGACTGTATCATTTGCCTTTGTGACCCTGTTTTTAAATTGACTATATGAAATAAATGATGTCAGTTAAGCCATGCCATCTTAGTTCCACTCAGGAAGACTTTTACAGAGCTCTTCTGTAGAGTTACGATTTTCGTTAGCATTTTGCTAAAGAGGAATGTGAAAGATGAGGCCATTATCAAGCATACAGACCCTCCCATCAATGCTTCCCTGTCAAGAATAAAAGGGAGAAAGCTCTTTCAGAATTAGAGTGCCGTGAAACTCCTTCCTTGCTTGAAAGTCATTATTTTCACTGTAAGACTTACGTAATTGATGAAGGTTTGTTTTCTGCTTTGGCCATCAAGGAACCCAGATAAAAATGTGCGGTCTAACATCTGGAACTGTGTCATTCCCTTAGGGTGTATTTTTGAAATACAACTAATTAAAATCTCCTAGTTACATTCTAAAAGGTATTTATCTATATCTTTCTACGTTAGTGAAGATCTTTGTGTAAGATACTACAAACTACCATATACAGAAGCTGGGGTAAATATTTTTATTTATTTATTTATTTTGCGGTTTTTGGCTGGGGCTGGGTTTGAACCTGCCACCTCTGGCATATGGGGCTGGCGCCTTACTCCTTTGAGCCACAGGTGATATTTAAATGCTTAAAATGTATTCTGTAAGACCCCAAAGAACAAATACTAGTAGGATGGGGCTTAGATGAGGTATCTGGAGTAGTCAAATTCATAGACACAGAAAGCAGGATGGCAGTTGCCAGGAGGAAGGAAGGAAATGGTGAGTTATTGTTTCATGTGTACAGAGTTTCAATTAAGGATGACAAAAAAGTTTTGGAGATGGATGGTGATGGCTGCACAACATGTGAATGTACTTAATACCACTGAGATGTACACTTAATAGCAGTTAAAGTGGTAAGTTTTTATGTTATATATATTTTACCAGAATTTAAAAAAAGAATATCTTGTGAGATTTGGTGGGAAAGTAAGTTGGATTAGAATGTGTTGTGATTTTTTTTTTTATAGATGAAATGAGCAAATGAAAAGTACCTAAAGAGTCACAATAAATGTAATGGAAGTGAGGATAAGAAGCAGGTTTCAGCATGTGGCTTTTACAGCCACTGTCTGGCTACGTGGGAGAAGAGAGATGCAGGTGCACCGATCAAATAAGTGATGACATTTTTTCTCTTCTAAAGGAGCTGTTAGTTACTCAACCCACTTCGCAGACTACAATCCTTCTATCCCATACATACCAGCTACCAAAATACTAACTTATTTAGAAAGACAGGATTATACTACTAGATATTTAGAAAGCTAGAACCGGCCAGACTTTGTTTCTCAGATATTTTGTTGTGTTTTTTTGTTTTTTTGTTTGTTTGTTTGTTTGTTTGTAGAGACAGAGTCTCACTTTATTGCCCTCGATAGAGTGCCGTGGCATTACAGCTCACAGCAACTTCTAACTCCTAGGCTTAGGTGATTCTCTTGCCTCAGCCTCCCAAGTAGCTGGGACTACAGGTGCCCCCCACAATGCCTGGCAATTTTTCTGTTTTGCAATTTGGCCGAGGCCGGGTTTGAACCCCCGACCTTTTGGTATATGGGGCCGGCGCCCTACCCGATGAGCCACAGGTGCCGCCCCTGTGTTTTGTTTTTTAATTTAATAAGAGGTTGGGTAAAGACGGAGCTTTACCTGGATTTGGTAGCTGGTGATGGAGAGTGGTGTCTACACAGAGTGGTGCCTGCACAGTGAGCGTCCACAATAGCATAAATCACTATACCCTTCCTCACCCTGTATGGTGGAAACAGACTCCCTGTCCTGCTATGTTGGTACAAGCCTGAATGGTGCTATCCAGAGGAACAGGTAAAGACCCCATGCTGAAACATTAAATGGCCAGCAGAGGGCTTGGAATTAACACTGGAGATGATATACTTCTTCCTCTTGGTTATCCCCTTGTCTCAGTGAATCACTACAGCTCAAGGGGACTGGGACTGGGGGAGGATGTTTCTCTGTGTCTTGTACATAACTTGGCTGTTGTATCTCTGATGGGTATGTGGTTCTATTTCATATATCCCCAAGCTGGTGACAGTATTAATGAATACAGTATTTTGTACAGAGTTTCTACCTGACGTTCAGAACTAAATAATCTTTGCTAGAAGAAAACCATATACAGTGCATCCTCAATACTAACTCCAGGTCTGGCTTCACAAATCTAACACCATATCCTCAACCATTTCAAGAGACTTATAGGGTCTTTTAAGAAAACAAGAGGAAAACATTCAAAGTCTGTGAAATATTTAGCTCTCTTATTGCAGAAAACTCTTTTAGTCCCAGAAAAATAGTGAGAATTTTTAAAATTAGAGAATTTGACATTGGTGAGTTTGTGCTGAAAATGATCTTTATTGCTAGTGGCAGGATAATTTTGTATAATTCTGTGAGAAAGCAACATTATACTATTTAAGTCAAAAATATATATAGTTTTTGAACTATGAGTTCCTAGAGTTTTTCTTAAGAAGATAACCAGAGGCAAAAGGACATCTGGCTAAAGGTGCCTGTAGTAGCAAAAGCAAAATGAGAGAAGAATGCCAGTGTTTAGAATCATGAGTTAATAAACTGTGGTATAGCATCATGATAGACTGCTCAGTATGCACTTAAATATCTATAGAAAATAGTTATTATTCTTGCATAGAAATGTGGATAATAGTTGATGTGCTTAAGTAAAATGGTAGTAAAAAGCCAATATTACCCTGATGATTACCATTTAAAATATGGGCTTAAATGGATGATAACATGCAGAGATGACAATAAGTTTATTAAGGTGATGGAATCATGGGTGATTATTCATCATGCCTGACATCTGACAAGCATCCCATAAATGTTGGCACTGAAATTGTTATCACCATTTCTTAGGACTTATTTTGGGGTATCTAGTACCACCAGGAAGAGGAAAAGCTAGCTTTCATGTGGACTAGCCCCCTTCATACCAGAGGACAAGGGAACTAGTTCTCTCTGATTAGAAACAAGGTCATTGTTCATTCTGAATACAATACCCAGCTTGACTCACTCAATCTTTGTCCTCTGTGCTCAGGGAAAACTCACTCAGTACAGTCTCCTGCTGTTGCCCAACAGAACCCTCCTGGTACTTTGAAGGAAATAGCTTCTCTTGGCCAGCAGCTGTCCCCCATACTGTTGGCGCCTGGCTCCACAGCACCAGAGGTCACTAGGAATCCCAGTCATTGTGATAATTAAAATACTCTCACAAAAGATACTTCTGAACATTCCCTGGAAAATGATATTGACCCCCACGAGAACCACTGGGTCCATTTCCCATCCAGACACTGATTTGCTTTACAATAGCATAGAGTCTTTTTTTTCAAACCCATTCAGAGGGAGGTAAGTGATGTGTATCTTTCTGAATGCTTACTTAGTTCACATAATTTCTAAGTTGCAGACATGAATCTAGTTCTGTTCTAGGAAGCCCAGAGTTAAAATCATTCTTTACCATCCTCAACTTTGAAAACTTCTGACAATAATAAAACGTGATTATTTTATTCTTGACCTAGTTTTAATAATTTTTTTCCTGAAGGTCATTATGTGTTTATAATGTTTTCCTGATTACATAAGTATTATAGTAAGTGTTCATTATAGAAATTTTAAAAACAACAGAAAAACTGAAAGGATGTAAAAGTTGCCTGTTACATGAAAAGATAAAAAGCCATATTATTTGCACACATAATACATTTTTACTTGTAATATAGAAGGGTATCTAGTAGGAAGGTGTTAAACAGAAGAGCACAGGGATATGAACTGCTGAAAACACCTTAGACAACTTGTATTTTAAACATACATTTGCTCCTATTAACAGAACCTGCATCCCTATCCAAGTGAGTGCTTAGATTATATTAACTGTAAATTACTTGGAATGCAGAACCTTTTTAGTAATGAGATTCCACTGAATAAATTTTATGACTTTCACTTAATTTTTAAAAATATATTGAACGAAAATATGAGTTAGTAATGGGAAATGCACTTAAATTAGAGGTACAACCTCAAGAGGATCACAGGTTTTCATTTATCTCAGGAGTTTTAAGATTAAAATTCTTATTAAAGTGTTGAAACCAGCACTCATCAACAACCTCGATTCCACCCCAAGCAAAAACCCTGCCAACACCCTCCAAACAGGAGTTGGGATATCACAGAAATAAAGGAAAAAAGATTAAAGACTGCACTGTCCCTCCCCACCACGTGCAATTTGGGAAGAGGTTTCCTTTGATAGACCAGGATGGTCTCAATGGACCTGTGTGTGTCAGAGCTCCTAAGGCAGGATCTTCCATTTTCACCAGGTATCGATAAAAGGGTAGGACAAGTACAGAGTGGTGGGGGGACACTGCAAAGGACTTCTTGAGCTCATCTGAGAGGTCTCCTTCTCCCCCTTCTACCTCTATCCTCTGAAACAATGATCAGCACTGAAACTCCAAATCAAACTCTCTCCCACTATGTAGGCCCTGGGTGGTATGCAGAAGGGCAAGACATCCTTCTCCACCTTGACAAGGCCTATTTCTCCTAGAGATGATGGCTTATTTGAACATGTACAAACACATATTATCTAAACTATTAGTGCAGTTAAGGAATAGTTTATCCATTTCTCCAGGCTTTGTCGCACCTAAAAGAACTGCTGACCCATGAAACACAGTCTGGGGCTCTGAGACTCAATTACTCAATTCCTGGTAACTCAGTGTGCGTTAGACATTATGCTTGAGCTGTGTGGGGTACAAAGATGAATAAGACAAGAGCCCAACCTCCAGAACATGGCAGAATGAGGTTCAACTGTGCACTGAGATGAAGGACAAGAGAGCCAGCCACATGCTCTGTTGGGCATAATGACGTGAAATGGAAGATTTGTTAAATTCTTACCTCAGCTAAAAGCATCTTCCTTTTGTTTTAAAACTGTCATCTTTTCATGGATGTGCTGTAACTTTTTCTGGATTCTTTGCCACTGTTTGCTTATATCTCTTGTGTGCTGTGACTCTTTCTGGCTTCTTTTCCACTGTTTGCTTGCTATAAGTGTTAGGCCACTTTTGCCTAACATCCCAAAATCCCAGCTTTAAGGGATCACAAGTTTCAGGACAGATAACAACATCCACCATATACCAATGATGGGTGGAAGGTATCAAAGAAAAAATTACAGGTGGAGGGTATCAAAGAAACACAGAAAATCCCTCACAGGGTGTAATGGATTGACTTATGTTCCATCTTGCCCCCCAAAAAGATGTGTTGAAGTCCTAATGCCTAGTACCATGAAAATACCTTGTTTGGAAATAAGGTAATTGCATGTGCAATTAGTTAAGTTAAAATGAGGTCATTCTAGAGTAGGACGGGCCCCCACATGACCAGCATCCTTGGAAGAAGATGGGCATGGGCCACATGGAGAAGGAAGCAAACAGTGAGAATGTCACTGACGATGAAGGCAGAGATTTGAGCAATGCAGCTGCAAGCCAAGGGACCCCAAAGACTGACAACAAACCACCAGAAGCCAAGAAGAGTGAAGGAAGAATTCCATTACAGGTTTGGGAGGCAAGCATGAACCTGCTTACATTACGATTTCAGATTTCTGGCATTTCTGTTGTTTTAATTTAAATTGCCACCTAGTTTGTGGCAATTTTTTTGTGGTAGCCCCAGTGAAGAAATTCTTAGGGTCAAAGTTACTCATCTGTAGGGAATATGGATGTTTGTGGGTCATCACTCCCCACATTTTGCTGCTTTTAAAGAGTGAAAAATTAAGACACAGGGTGAGGATTCATTTCTCCAATCAATATAAGCAGAGGAACTAGTTAACCTTTTCAAAGGCTCCCAGGCCTGCATTAGTGGCCAAGGTTAAAGAGACAAATAGATCACAATTTTTTCTGTGGTAACCTGGAGAAAGGTCTGTGCATGGGCAATTGTGAAAGAGTAAAGAGTGTTATGTGAAAAATACAAAATGCTCAGGATGCCCAGTGGCTAGAGAGCAAGGGGAAGGGATGCATGAGTTGGGCTTTTATGAGGTGGGAGTTCTGCATGTGAGGACAGGACAGAAAGTCATGCAATGACCCTATTTCCAAAGAAGGTATTTTCATGGTACTAGGCATTAGGACTTCAATCACTTTTCACAAACAAGATAAAAATTACCTTTCTGGGGCAATATAAGCTGCTGCTAACAGTCAAGGAAGAGAAACAACAATTATCTCAAGGAACAGAAATGCCAACTTGACCCCAGGACGTGCATGGTTTGAGGGCATCTATCTTGCCCATCCTGCTATGGAGCAGTGTTCCACAAACTTTGTTTTGTGTTTTTGTAGAGAGCCATTTTTTTTTTTTTAAGAGACAGAGTCTCACTTTGTTGCCCTCAATACACTGCTGTGGCGTCACAGCTCACAGCAACTTCCAGGTCTTGGGCTAGAGCAATTCTCTTGACTCAGCCTCTGGAGTTGCTGGGACTACAGGCGCCCACCACAATGCCTGGCTATTTTTGTTGCAATTGCCAGTGCTGTTTTAACTGGTTGGGGCTGTTTCAAACCTGCCACCCTTGGTATATGGGGCCGGCACCCTACCCGTTGAGCCACGCTGCTTCTAGAGAGCCTTTTTAGATATTTTTCCTCCTGGTTGCTCACATAAAAAAATTTAACTAATTATCACCACTGTATCAGCTACCTGTGAATGTACTATATGTATCTGTTATATATATGTGCACACACACACACATATACACACACTATATATATGACAAGGGCAATGTTCTCCTCTCCCTCTAAAGGCTATTTTGTGCCCTTTGCGGGGATATAGTCCTATTGAGAAAGCACACCTGAGAATCAAAAATCTAGGTTTGGATCCTACTCTCAACTGTACTTAAAACATGACCCTGGGCTTACCATCTTGGTGAGCTCAGTTTCTACAACTATAAAAGAGGGTGCTGTCCACTTATAGGATGACACATAATAACAGAGAATATCTATAGCTCATCAGGATTTTTCTCTGCAATCTCCTCTGCCCACAGCCTAGATTGAGCCCTCATGAAATAGTCTTGCAAAAAAACTGCCCTTTACTCTATCCAGTCTGACTTTCCCTCCTGTCCTCACATGCAAACTCCCACCTTATAAAAGCCCAGCTAATGCATCCTTGCCCCTTGCCCTACCATTGCTCTAGCCACTGGGCATCCTGAGCATTTTGTATTTTTCACATAACACTCTTTACCCTTTCACAATTGCTCATGCACAGACCTTTCCCCAGGTTACCACAGAAAAAATTGTGATCTATTTGTCTCTTTAACCTTGGCCACTAATGCAGGCCTGGGAACCTTTGAAAGGGTTAACTAGTTCCTCTGCTTATCAGAGAAATTTCAAAAAGATCAAAATTTCTACCTAGTTATTTTCCCAAAGTAACTGCCATGTAACCTATACAAAGATGCTTCAAGAAGAAAAGAGAAAAGGAACACTACCGATAAAAAACAGACCAAGAATTCATTCTAAAAAATTATACCACAAATAATGGAAGTGAAAATTTGAACAAATATCTCTACAGGAAATTGGTGACAGGCAGTGAAGAGTTATTGCTTTAGCATAGGCCTTCTGTATAAATCAAACTCAGTAAGCACTCATAGAGAAAATACGTGAAAAATATGTTGTTTTACCACTAGATACATCAGCGCATATTTCTAGAAAGAAGAACCCTCTCTTAATATGAACATGATCAATTTTAGGAAATTTAAAATTAATACACTACTATTCTCCTATTATCAATATGCAAATTTTGCCAATTGTCCTAATGTTCTTTATAGCAATATTTTCCTTCCTTAGGGGTGATCAAGTATCATGCATTTCATTTAGTTTTTATATCTTCTTAGTCTTCTCTAATCCTAACGTTTTCTAGTCTCTTTTTCTCTTGTGTGACATCACCATTTTGAAGACTTAAAGTTAGTCATTTCTTAAAACATCCCATATTGTATATTTATTTGATGTTCCCTCAAAGTTAGATATATTCTGAAATTTGGACAGGTAGATTATCTCTCACAAACAGGAATGAAACTTTACACCAACTTCTAAATCTCTGGTCCTTCAAATTCTTCAATCTAGTCAGAGATTTGGCAGTATCATAGCTTTTCACTGGATAGCCCTGTGTATCATGGGATTTTTCAAGCACACAGTAACTTCCCTTGACTTGTGGCATTTTATAGTGTATAAAGACATCTTAAGAGCTAAGTATTCAATGTAAGTTAAATAAAAAATGGCACAAGATGGTACCAGCACAATTAATACAATTGAAATAATCATTTCAAGAGCAGATACCTTTTACAAAAGGCCAAGTCTATAAGTGAACAGACAATTATAATTACAATTTACTCTTTCCATGGTGCCTGGCAAGTATATTTTGGTATTGTTTTTAAGACACATCCTGATTTCAGGAACATAAAAATGTAAAAAACTCAGGCATCTTATAAACAAGGTAACAGGAATTAGAGTTAACCTTATTTGATTTTTAGTTGATTTTGGTATCCAGGGATTCTGTATATATCTCATATACATCACACATATTCTAGAATTTATTTTCAAATAAATTATATTTGGTAAATTTTTTACAGAAAACAATGCTTTAGGCAGGGCATGGTGGCTCACACCTGTAATCCTAGCACTACAGGAGACGAGGTGAGGTCTGGAGTTCCAGACCAGCCTAAGTGAGAGTGAGACACTGTCTCTATAAAAAATATAATAATTATCTGAGCATGGAGCCATGGGCCTGTAGTCCTAGCTACTTGGGAGGCAGAGGCAGGACGATTGTGTGAACCCAGAGGTTGCACTGAGCTACCATGATGTCAATGCACTCTATCCCAGGCAACAGAGTGAGACTCTTTCTTAAAAAAGTTAATGTTTTAAAATCTTTTAATATTGTCTTTCTCATTGTAATAAAAAGGTCATTGTAAAAATAATTAGGATTATAGCTGTACAAATGCAAACAGCAAAAAAATAAATAAATAAATAAAAAGAAAGAAAACTCAAGAAATGATGAAAGCCAAGATTATAAGAATGTATAAGGAAGGCAGAAAGGCAGAAAAATAGAAAATACGTAAAAAAGGAGATGAAGAATGTACTCTGGAAGTCAAGAAAACCCGAGAAAAAAGCAAGTTCCTCTTGAAGATTTTGCAGTATGGAAAACATACTAGAAATAAGAACTCAATAGGGCAAGTACTTAAGAAACTGAAGACAAAATAGTAAACAGAATAGTACAAAAAGAAGGTCACACTCTAAAGAAATAAACTAAAGATAAAACACCACTACTGCAGAACTGCTAAATAAATTAGAATCATCAAAGAACAGAGTAGGTAAGTAAATTCAAACTATGGACATAAAAGACACGAAATAATAATCAGAATGAATACATAGGAAAATGACAAAGTTTCAGAAATTGAACACAATAGATATTCAAGATGGATGGGAAACACTCAACCTAAAGATAACTGTTGTTTATGAAGTCAAGTGAGCAAAAAATAAAACAAAAAATATATTTGGAGGTATGATAGCAGGAAATTTCTTTGAAATAAATGAGAGAGTGAGTTTGCATATCCAAAAGGCACAATATATTTCAATCAAAACTGTCGCCACATTGCAACTTAGGGTGATGAAGTTACAACCTCATGTATACAGACAGAATTCTTTAGGCAACCAGACAGAGACATGTTTGAGAACCAAATGGGAAAAAGTCAGTCTGATTTGAAATTTCACCAAAGAAACATTCAAGGCCATTCATGGGCCAGGATCTGCAGTGTTCTAAGGGGAAAAAAGTGTAATCCAAGTTTACTGAATATACAGCATGAGAGCTATACTTGCTAATATTGAATTGTATAATGGAAAATTGCTAAGAACAGAATTTAGATACTCTTGCCCCCCACCCCACAGAAGTAACTATATGAGATGACAGATATCTTAATTTGCCTGTCACGATCACAATGTATATCAAACACCATGATGTACACTTTAAATTTGTATAATACAAGACAAACAAAAAAAGACAACTTAGGCAAGTTGTTAAGAATGTAGAAAGGCATTAGTCAAACATTCTCTAATCCTAAAGAATTCAGGACAGCTGAATTATAAGATAACAGAACCAGCACAACTATAAGGTAACAGAATCCAGTGAATAAAAGATATTGATAGAAAAGTCCTTGGTTAAAAACTAGTGCAAATTCAGTGCCAGGAAGCAGTAGAGCTGTGTTGGTCAGAACAGGTTAGATACTGGAAGAAAAAATTCTCAACTCTTAGTGACTTCAGCATCAAAAATTTATTTCATAATTATGCAGGATCTGTTACTAGCCTCTGGACCTCCCCAGGGATTCCATCTTCCATGTCAAGTTTCAACATTCCAACACATGATTTCACAGCTGTCAAGACAAGTGAAGAGGGCTCTGGAGCATTTCTCAAGGGCAACTGGATGCTTCTATCCAGACGTGACACATGGGTCCCTTAAACTCATGTTATTTTTTTTCCTTTTATTAAGTCATATACACATAGATCATGAATACATTTGTGCATTTGTGGGGTAAATCTGTTGATTTTATTATATAATTTGGAGTGCTTACATCAAACTAATCAACATAGCTTTCACCTCATTTACTTAATTATTGTGTTAAGACATTTATGTTCTATTCTTGAGAAATTTGACTTGTACCCTTGCAATATGCTCCATAGGAATGTTCCCACCATTTGCCCTCCCTCTATTAAACCTCCCCCTACCTTCCCCTCTACCTCTCTCATTCATCCTGTGGTATAGTTGTGATCTAGCTTTCATAAAAAGATGTGAGTAATTATAAATTGGTTTTATAAAAGTACTGAGTATATTGGATACTTTTTCTTCCATTCTTTTTTTTTTAGATTATAATTTTTTTTAATTTTTTTATTTTTATTAAATCATAATTGTGTACATTGGTGCAATCATGGGGCACAATGTGCTGACTTTATATACAATCTGAAATATTTTCATTGAACTATTTAACATAGCCTTCATGGCCTTTTAATCACTACATGAAGACATTTATATTCTGCATTTAGTAATCTTCACTTGTACCCTTCTAAGATGCACTGTAAGTGTGATCCCACCA